>CM051240.1:219149516-219243320 GCA_027917425.1 Gastrophryne carolinensis | reverse complement strand
CTGTGCATGCTCTCTGGTTCTTTGTGGCACTGGCATCCCATCTGTGACTAAAGCAGCCTCTATTTAATAGCATAATAAACATTTGCACTTATTCTCATAGAAATCAGGCTGATAAAGACACTTTTGCTGTGCATGCTCTCTGGTTTTTGTGGCACTGGCATCCCATTCTTGTGACTAAAGCAGCCTCTATTTAATAGCATAATAAACATTTGCACTTATTCTCATAGAAATCAGGCCTGATAAAGACACTTTTGCTGTGCATGCTCTCTGGTTTTTGTGGCACTGGCATCCCATTCTGTGACTAAAGCAGCCTCTATTTAATAGCATAATAAACATTTGCACTTATTCTCATAGAAATCAGGCCTGATAAAGACACTTTTGCTGTGCATGCTCTCTGGTTTTTGTGGCACTGGCATCCCATTCTGTGACTAAAGCAGCCTCTATTTAATAGCATAATAAACATTTGCACTTATTCTCATAGAAATCAGGCCTGATAAAGACACTTTTGCTGTGCATGCTCTCTGGTTTTTGTGGCACTGGCATCCCATTCTGTGACTAAAGCAGCCTCTATTTAATAGCATAATAAACATTTGCACTTATTCTCATAGAAATCAGGCCTGATAAAGACACTTTTGCTGTGCATGCTCTCTGGTTTTTGTGGCACTGGCATCCCATTCTGTGACTAAAGCAGCCTCTATTTAATAGCATAATAAACATTTGCACTTATTCTCATAGAAATCAGGCCTGATAAAGACACTTTTGCTGTGCATGCTCTCTGGTTTTTGTGGCACTGGCATCCCATTCTGTGACTAAAGCAGCCTCTATTTAATAGCATAATAAACATTTGCACTTATTCTCATAGAAATCAGGCCTGATAAAGACACTTTTGCTGTGCATGCTCTCTGGTTTTTGTGCACTGGCATCCCATTCTGTGACTAAAGCAGCCTCTATTTAATAGCATAATAAACATTTGCACTTATTCTCATAGAAATCAGGCCTGATAAAGACACTTTTGCTGTGCATGCTCTCTGGTTTTTGTGGCACTGGCATCCCATTCCGTGACTAAAGCAGCCTCTATTTATAGCATAATAAACATTTGCACTTATTCTCATAGAAATCAGGCCTGATAAAGACACTTTTGCTGTGCATGCTCTCTGGTTTTTGTGGCACTGGCATCCCATTCCTGTGACTAAAGCAGCCTCTATTTAATAGCATAATAAACATTTGCACTTATTCTCATAGAAATCAGGCCTGATAAAGACACTTTTGCTGTGCATGCTCTCTGGTTTTTGTGGCACTGGCATCCCATTCTGTGACTAAAGCAGCCTCTATTTAATAGCATAATAAACATTTGCACTTATTCTCATAGAAATCAGGCCTGATAAAGACACTTTTGCTGTGCATGCTCTCTGGTTTTTGTGGCACTGGCATCCCATTCTGTGACTAAAGCAGCCTCTATTTAATAGCATAATAAACATTTGCACTTATTCTCATAGAAATCAGGCCTGATAAAGACACTTTTGCTGTGCATGCTCTCTGTTTTTGTGGCACTGGCATCCCATTCCTGTGACTAAAGCAGCCTCTATTTTAATAGCATAATAAACATTTGCACTTATTCTCATAGAAATCAGGCCTGATAAAGACACTTTTGCTGTGCATGCTCTCTGGTTTTTGTGGCACTGGCATCCCATTCTGTGACTAAAGCAGCCTCTATTTAATAGCATAATAAACATTTGCACTTATTCTCATAGAAATCAGGCCTGATAAAGACACTTTTGCTGTGCATGCTCTCTGGTTTTTGTGGCACTGGCATCCCATTCTGTGACTAAAGCAGCCTCTATTTAATAGCATAATAAACATTTGCACTTATTCTCATAGAAATCAGACCTGATAAAGACACTTTTGCTGTGCATGCTCTCTGGTTTTTGTGGCACTGGCATCCCATTCCGTGACTAAAGCAGCCTCTATTTAATAGCATAATAAACATTTGCACTTATTCTCATAGAAATCAGGCCTGATAAAGACACTTTTGCTGTGCATGCTCTCTGGTTTTTGTGGCACTGGCATCCCATTCTGTGACTAAAGCAGCCTCTATTTAATAGCATAATAAACATTTGCACTTATTCTCATAGAAATCAGGCCTGATAAAGACACTTTTGCTGTGCATGCTCTCTGGTTTTTGTGGCACTGGCATCCCATTCCGTGACTAAAGCAGCCTCTATTTAATAGCATAATAAACATTTGCACTTATTCTCATAGAAATCAGGCCTGATAAAGACACTTTTGCTGTGCATGCTCTCTGGTTTTTGTGGCACTGGCATCCCATTCTGTGACTAAAGCAGCCTCTATTTAATAGCATAATAAACATTTGCACTTATTCTCATAGAAATCAGGCCTGATAAAGACACTTTTGCTGTGCATGCTCTCTGGTTTTTGTGGCACTGGCATCCCATTCTGTGACTAAAGCAGCCTCTATTTAATAGCATAATAAACATTTGCACTTATTCTCATAGAAATCAGGCCTGATAAAGACACTTTTGCTGTGCATGCTCTCTGGTTTTTGTGGCACTGGCATCCCATTCTGTGACTAAAGCAGCCTCTATTTAATAGCATAATAAACATTTGCACTTATTCTCATAGAAATCAGGCCTGATAAAGACACTTTTGCTGTGCATGCTCTCTGGTTTTTGTGGCACTGGCATCCCATTCTGTGACTAAAGCAGCCTCTATTTAATAGCATAATAAACATTTGCACTTATTCTCATAGAAATCAGGCCTGATAAAGACACTTTTGCTGTGCATGCTCTCTGGTTTTTGTGGCACTGGCATCCCATTCTGTGACTAAAGCAGCCTCTATTTAATAGCATAATAAACATTTGCACTTATTCTCATAGAAATCAGGCCTGATAAAGACACTTTTGCTGTGCATGCTCTCTGGTTTTTGTGGCACTGGCATCCCATTCTGTGACTAAAGCAGCCTCTATTTAATAGCATAATAAACATTTGCACTTATTCTCATAGAAATCAGGCCTGATAAAGACACTTTTGCTGTGCATGCTCTCTGGTTTTTGTGGCACTGGCATCCCATTCTGTGACTAAAGCAGCCTCTATTTAATAGCATAATAAACATTTGCACTTATTCTCATAGAAATCAGGCCTGATAAAGACACTTTTGCTGTGCATGCTCTCTGGTTTTTGTGGCACTGGCATCCCATTCTGTGACTAAAGCAGCCTCTATTTAATAGCATAATAAACATTTGCACTTATTCTCATAGAAATCAGGCCTGATAAAGACACTTTTGCTGTGCATGCTCTCTGGTTTTTGTGGCACTGGCATCCCATTCTGTGACTAAAGCAGCCTCTATTTAATAGCATAATAAACATTTGCACTTATTCTCATAGAAATCAGGCCTGATAAAGACACTTTTGCTGTGCATGCTCTCTGGTTTTTGTGGCACTGGCATCCCATTCTGTGACTAAAGCAGCCTCTATTTAATAGCATAATAAACATTTGCACTTATTCTCATAGAAATCAGGCCTGATAAAGACACTTTTGCTGTGCATGCTCTCTGGTTTTTGTGGCACTGGCATCCCATTCTGTGACTAAAGCAGCCTCTATTTAATAGCATAATAAACATTTGCACTTATTCTCATAGAAATCAGGCCTGATAAAGACACTTTTGCTGTGCATGCTCTCTGGTTTTTGTGGCACTGGCATCCCATTCTGTGACTAAAGCAGCCTCTATTTAATAGCATAATAAACATTTGCACTTATTCTCATAGAAATCAGGCCTGATAAAGACACTTTTGCTGTGCATGCTCTCTGGTTTTTGTGGCACTGGCATCCCATTCTGTGACTAAAGCAGCCTCTATTTAATAGCATAATAAACATTTGCACTTATTCTCATAGAAATCAGGCCTGATAAAGACACTTTTGCTGGCCAAAGCCCTACTGGACCCTGCCAGGTCGATTCCTGCCCGGGGCATCCCATTCTGTGACTACAGCAGCCTCTGTTTAAGACCATATAAGCATTTGCTCTTATCATATTTGAAATTAGCCTGATAAAGACACTTTTGCTGGCCAAAGCCCTACTGGACCCTGCCAGGTCCATTCCTGCCCAGGGCATCCCATTCTGTGACTAAAGCAGCCTCTGTTTAAGACCATATAAGCATTTGCTCTTATTATATTTATATTATAAGACACTTTTGCTGGGCATAGGCTTACTGCTGCCTGCCAGGTGCACTTCTGTTGAGGCATCCCATTCTGTAACATAGCATACCCCTCTTTATTTACACTAAGCAGCTCTCTTATTTACACTAAGCAGGCCTGTTGGAGGCTGAGTGTTACTGCTCACTTTTGGTGTGCATTATATTCTGTTTTATATAGACCCACTGCTGCCTGGGGGTTCTTAAAATATCACCTACTACCACGCCAGTTAGACTATGTCGGGCAGACAAGTGCCTGGAAGTGAAAAGAGGAGTGGCAGAGGCCAAGATTCCGCAGGCAGAGCTCGCATCAGACTGGGGGCCAGTAGCAGCAGGAGTCACGCTGAGAGACCTAATCTGCCAGTATCTGCTAGCGGTCGGGTCTCCACCAGTAACGCATCTGCCGTGGTAGATTGGCTGACGCGCTCATCAACAACATCATCACAACTTACATCTGAGACCCCCAGTCTAGGGTCGGTAGGTTCCTCTGACACAACCCTGAGTTGGCATGCCCCGAGAGCAGTCCCTGTCCTCCCATTGCCTCTGTCCTACGCCGTTCCCTCCCCCAGCGACGTATCCTATGCTTTGGGTTCAGCTCCACTCTTTAGTGAGGAGGACGATCAGATACAGGAGGACAGTCAGCAGCTACTGCCCAGCCAAGAAATGGAGGTGGCTTCTTTAGCTAGGCAGACAAATAGTGATGTGGACAGTGTCGTGGGTGCTGCGAGCGTTCCAGCTCCTGCGCCAGACACTGTTGACGAATCCACGAACATCAGTGACGTACAGCCACAACCCGGTGATGATGATGATGATGACGATGAAGCCGATCGCACTTGGGAGCCGGGTGATGAAGGGGCTTCATCGTCATCATCAGGAGAAGAGGGGCGCAGGTTGCCCCGGAGTCAGCAGCTGAGGCAGCAAGGTGGTAGCAGTCAGCATGGGGGCACAATTCCAAAGGCTGGAGCCGGCCGGGGCCGGGGCCGGGGTAGAGCACCTGCTGTGCGGCAGTCTACCTTATCGGGAGGTAGTGGAGCAGGGGTTCCTGGAGTTGGCAACAGCAGCAGTGAATCAGTGAGGCCAGGGGGTGGGAAAAGTAGCTACTCGGCAGTGTGGCAGTTTTTCCTGAGGCATCCGCAGGAGGGTAACATGGCCACATGCAAGATATGTAGGCAAAAGGTGAAGCGTGGCCAGGGTCCAAATGTTGGCACCACGGCCCTGCGTCAACATATGATGCGTCACCATAAAACGACCTGGGAGAACCGAGGCTCCCAAGGGGTGGTCCAGTCTGCTTCCTCACCAAGTGAGCTCCCAATTTCTGCCAGCCAAGGCTCCAGCACCTCAGCCGAAGGCAGCTGTGCGTCACACCCATCCTCTGTCGCTCCTGCTCCTCCTCCTCCTCCTCCAAGTCATGCATCCCGCCAGCAATCCATCAGCGAAGCCATGTCCAAGAGACAGCAGTATGCGCCCACTCATCCTACGGCGCAGAAGCTGAATGTGCTCCTGTCCAAGTTGCTGGTGCTGCAGTCGCTCCCTTTTCAGGTGGTGGAATCTGCACCTTTCAGAGAACTGATGGCTTGTGCCGAGCCGAGGTGGAGAGTCCCAAGCCGTCATTTCTTTGCCAAGAAGGCAGTACCAGCGCTGCACACTTTTGTTGAACAGAAGGTGGGCCAGTCCTTGAGCCTGTCGGTGTGTAGCAAAATACATGGCAGCGCCGACATCTGGAGCTGTAACTACGGTCAGGGGCAGTACATGTCGTTTACGGCCCACTGGGTGAATGTGGTCCCTTTGCAGCAGCAACTTGGACAGGTCACGCCGCTTCGGCCTCCGCGCTCTCTGCCCATTGGGCCTGTGACACCGTGCGACTCGGCCTCCTCATCCTCCGCCATCTCCTCACCCTCCACTGTAGGCTCAAGTCTCAGTGCCCCTCCAGTCTACCATGTGTGCAGGGCACGGAGGTGTCACGCAGTGCTTCACATGGTTTGTCTTGGCGAACGGAGTCACACAGGGGAGGAACTGCTTAAATGTATTCATCAGGAAATCCAAACATGGCTTACTCCGAGAAAACTTAAAATGGGAATCATGGTTACCGACAATGGGAAGAACATTTTGTCTGCGCTGCGCCAAGGAAGCCTGACCCATGCCCCCTGCATGGCTCACGTCTTCAATCTGGTTGTCAAGCGGTTTCTGAAGTGTTCCCCCCATCTGCAGGACATCCTAACAACTTCACGGAAACTTTGCATGCACTTCAGCCACTCCTACACCGCCAAACACACCCTTCTTGAGCTACAGCGTCAGAATGGTATCCCCCAACATAGTCTGATTTGCGATGTTTCCACCCGTTGGAATTCCACCCTTCACATGTTGGACCGATTATATGAACAGAGAAAAGCCATCACGGATTTCCTGATGATCCAAGCAGATAGGGGGACTCCCCTGTGTAACTTCAATGTCAACCAGTGGCAGCTCATACGTGACACCTGCCGTTTGCTCAGGCCCTTTGAGGAAGCCACTTTATTTGTCAGTCGGCAGGATTACGGGATGAACGACGTGATTCCACTGCTTCATGTACTACAGCACATGTTGGAAACCATGGCTGGTCAGGGCACTGGAGACATGGCGTTTACATCTTACGGCCACATGAACCCCGTTGGAGCTGAACTGGAGGAGGAGGAGGAGGAAGAGGAGGAGGAGGAGTTGCCCAGCGAAACACAGTTTAGGCTTGGCGAAATGGCTGGTTTATCTAGTCAGCGGACAGGAGAGGAGGAGCAGGAGCAGCCAGAGGAGCTAGAGGTTTTTGAGGAAGGAGAGACAGAGGACCCGGGCACACCGTGGCAGTATGCAGTGGAGATGGAGACAGGTAGTCCATCCGAGTCACTTGCGCAAATGGCACGAAGCATGCTCACATGCTTGCGTAGTGACCCCAGAATTGTTTCCATCTGTCGGCGGGATGACTTCTGGCTGTCCACCTTATTGGACCCTCGCTTCCGGCACAAAATGGGGGCATTTTTTAAACCCACCGAGAGGGAGGACAAACTCAACTACTACAAAGACATTCTACGTAGGCAGTTGGCCGATGCCTATCTGCGCCATGGTCCATACTCTCGCAGGTCTGACTCGAGGGGACCTCTGCGCTCACCTTCCACTGCCATGGCCGCTGGGGGGGTTGGCAGCAGCAGCAGCAGAAGCTCCATCAGCAGCAGCAGCCTCAGTCTTCAGTCGCTAATGAGTAGCTTTCTACACCCGCATAGTGAGGCTACTCATGAGCAGCAGGAAGACCTGGAGCAGGACCTGAACCAGCAGGTCATGTCATACTTTGACATGACCATGCCAACACACCTTGAGGATCCGCTGGACTTCTGGGCAGCCAAACTTGATTTGTGGCCGCAACTAGCAGAGTTTGCCCTGGAAAAGCTGTCCTGCCCGGCAAGTAGCGTGCCATCTGAGCGGGTGTTTAGTGCGGCGGGGGCCATAGTTACGGCGAGGAGAACTCGTCTGTCAACTAAAAATGTGGAGAGACTCACCTTTGTCAAAATGAATCAGGGATGGATCAGCCAGGATTTCCACCCACCAATGCCTGATGCATGCGACTAGATTCAGCATGGTGCCACGTTTTACACTTTACAAATGGTGCAAAACATATTTATGTCTTTAGGCCATTTTTTGGGCTCCTGCTGCTGCTACTGTCAACTCCTGCCAACTCCAGGGTGTGATTCATCCAATTTTTGGGCTCCTGAGGCCAACTCCAGTGTATATTTGGGCTCCTGCTGCTGCTACTGTCAACTCCTGCCAACTCCAGGGTGTGATTCATCCAATTTTTGGGCTCCTGAAGCCAACTCCAGTGTATATTTGGGCTCCTGCTGCTGCTACTGCCAACTTCTGCCAACTCCAGGGTGTGATTCATCCAATTTTTGGGCTCCTGAAGCCAACTCCAGTGTATATTTGGGCTCCTGCTGCTACTACTGCCAACTTCTGCCAACTCCAGGGTGTGATTCATCCAATTTTTGGGCTCCTGAGGCCAACTCCAGTGTATATTTGGGCTCCTGCTGCTACTACTGCCAACTTCTGCCAACTCCAGGGTGTGATTCATCCAATTTTTGGGCTCCTGAGGCCAACTCCAGTGTATATTTGGGCTCCTGCTGCTGCTGCTGCCAACTTCTGCCAACTCCAGGGTGTGATTCATCCAATTTTTGGGCTCCTGAAGCCAACTCCAGTGTATATTTGGGCTCCTGCTGCTACTACTGTCAACTCCTGCCAACTCCAGGGTGTGATTCATCCAATTTTTGGGCTCCTGAAGCCAACTCCAGTGTATATTTGGGCTCCTGCTGCTGCTGCTGCCAACTTCTGCCAACTCCAGGGTGTGATTCATCCAATTTTTGGGCTCCTGAGGCCAACTCCAGTGTATATTTGGGCTCCTGCTGCTGCTGCTGCCAACTTCTGCCAACTCCAGGGTGTGATTCATCCAATTTTTGGGCTCCTGAGGCCAACTCCAGTGTATATTTGGGCTCCTGCTGCTACTACTGTCAACTCCTGCCAACTCCAGGGTGTGATTCATCCAATTTTTGGGCTCCTGAGGCCAACTCCAGTGTATATTTGGGCTCCTGCTGCTGCTGCTGCCAACTTCTGCCAACTCCAGGGTGTGATTCATCCAATTTTTGGGCTCCTGAGGCCAACTCCAGTGTATATTTGGGCTCCTGCTCCTGCTGCTGCCAACTTCTGCCAACTCCAGGGTGTGATTCATCCAATTTTTGGGCTCCTGAAGCCAACTCCAGTGTATATTTGGGCTCCTGCTGCTGCTGCCAACTTCTGCCAACTCCAGGGTGTGATTCATCCAATTTTTGGGCTCCTGAGGCCAACTCCAGTGTATATTTGGGCTCCTTCTGCCCCTCATAGTGATGCCACTTCAACTCTCTGCAATTGTGCCGCTCTGCGATTCTATTAGCGATGCCTCTGATCTGCATGTGATATTTCTTCAAAGTATTATTTAACAAACCCAGCACGCATCCTGTGCGTGTTACAGCAAGGCTGAATGGTTTACAACCCTATTGAGGCTGTAGGAGGCTCAGAAATAGCCGTTTTTAATAGCGATTCGTCGCGAATTTATTCGGGTCGAAACGATTTTTGTCGGAAAATTCGGCGAATCAGTCGAATCGAATTTTTCAAAAGTTCGCTCATCTCTAATGCTATTAAATAGAGGCTGCTTTAGTCACAGAATGGGATGCCAGTGCCACAAAAACCAGAGAGCATGCACAGCAAAAGTGTCTTTATCAGGCCTGATTTCTATGAGAATAAGTGCAAATGTTTATTATGCTATTAAATAGAGGCTGCTTTAGTCACAGAATGGGATGCCAGTGCCACAAAAACCAGAGAGCATGCACAGCAAAAGTGTCTTTATCAGGCCTGATTTCTATGAGAATAAGTGCAAATGTTTATTATGCTATTAAATAGAGGCTGCTTTAGTCACAGAATGGGATGCCAGTGCCACAAAAACCAGAGAGCATGCACAGCAAAAGTGTCTTTATCAGGCCTGATTTCTATGAGAATAAGTGCAAATGGTTATTATGCTATTAAATAGAGGCTGCTTTAGTCACAGAATGGGATGCCAGTGCCACAAAAACCAGAGAGCATGCACAGCAAAAGTGTCTTTATCAGGCCTGATTTCTATGAGAATAAGTGCAAATGGTTATTATGCTATTAAATAGAGGCTGCTTTAGTCACAGAATGGGATGCCAGTGCCACAAAAACCAGAGAGCATGCACAGCAAAAGTGTCTTTATCAGGCCTGATTTCTATGAGAATAAGTGCAAATGGTTATTATGCTATTAAATAGAGGCTGCTTTAGTCACAGAATGGGATGCCAGTGCCACAAAAACCAGAGAGCATGCACAGCAAAAGTGTCTTTATCAGGCCTGATTTCTATGAGAATAAGTGCAAATGTTTATTATGCTATTAAATAGAGGCTGCTTTAGTCACAGAATGGGATGCCAGTGCCACAAAAACCAGAGAGCATGCACAGCAAAAGTGTCTTTATCAGGCCTGATTTCTATGAGAATAAGTGCAAATGGTTATTATGCTATTAAATAGAGGCTGCTTTAGTCACAGAATGGGATGCCAGTGCCACAAAAACCAGAGAGCATGCACAGCAAAAGTGTCTTTATCAGGCCTGATTTCTATGAGAATAAGTGCAAATGTTTATTATGCTATTAAATAGAGGCTGCTTTAGTCACAGAATGGGATGCCAGTGCCACAAAAACCAGAGAGCATGCACAGCAAAAGTGTCTTTATCAGGCCTGATTTCTATGAGAATAAGTGCAAATGTTTATTATGCTATTAAATAGAGGCTGCTTTAGTCACAGAATGGGATGCCAGTGCCACAAAAACCAGAGAGCATGCACAGCAAAAGTGTCTTTATCAGGCCTGATTTCTATGAGAATAAGTGCAAATGGTTATTATGCTATTAAATAGAGGCTGCTTTAGTCACAGAATGGGATGCCAGTGCCACAAAAACCAGAGAGCATGCACAGCAAAAGTGTCTTTATCAGGCCTGATTTCTATGAGAATAAGTGCAAATGGTTATTATGCTATTAAATAGAGGCTGCTTTAGTCACAGAATGGGATGCCAGTGCCACAAAAACCAGAGAGCATGCACAGCAAAAGTGTCTTTATCAGGCCTGATTTCTATGAGAATAAGTGCAAATGGTTATTATGCTATTAAATAGAGGCTGCTTTAGTCACAGAATGGGATGCCAGTGCCACAAAAACCAGAGAGCATGCACAGCAAAAGTGTCTTTATCAGGCCTGATTTCTATGAGAATAAGTGCAAATGTTTATTATGCTATTAAATAGAGGCTGCTTTAGTCACAGAATGGGATGCCAGTGCCACAAAAACCAGAGAGCATGCACAGCAAAAGTGTCTTTATCAGGCCTGATTTCTATGAGAATAAGTGCAAATGTTTATTATGCTATTAAATAGAGGCTGCTTTAGTCACAGAATGGGATGCCAGTGCCACAAAAACCAGAGAGCATGCACAGCAAAAGTGTCTTTATCAGGCCTGATTTCTATGAGAATAAGTGCAAATGTTTATTATGCTATTAAATAGAGGCTGCTTTAGTCACAGAATGGGATGCCAGTGCCACAAAAACCAGAGAGCATGCACAGCAAAAGTGTCTTTATCAGGCCTGATTTCTATGAGAATAAGTGCAAATGGTTATTATGCTATTAAATAGAGGCTGCTTTAGTCACAGAATGGGATGCCAGTGCCACAAAAACCAGAGAGCATGCACAGCAAAAGTGTCTTTATCAGGCCTGATTTCTATGAGAATAAGTGCAAATGGTTATTATGCTATTAAATAGAGGCTGCTTTAGTCACAGAATGGGATGCCAGTGCCACAAAAACCAGAGAGCATGCACAGCAAAAGTGTCTTTATCAGGCCTGATTTCTATGAGAATAAGTGCAAATGGTTATTATGCTATTAAATAGAGGCTGCTTTAGTCACAGAATGGGATGCCAGTGCCACAAAAACCAGAGAGCATGCACAGCAAAAGTGTCTTTATCAGGCCTGATTTCTATGAGAATAAGTGCAAATGTTTATTATGCTATTAAATAGAGGCTGCTTTAGTCACAGAATGGGATGCCAGTGCCACAAAAACCAGAGAGCATGCACAGCAAAAGTGTCTTTATCAGGCCTGATTTCTATGAGAATAAGTGCAAATGTTTATTATGCTATTAAATAGAGGCTGCTTTAGTCACAGAATGGGATGCCAGTGCCACAAAAACCAGAGAGCATGCACAGCAAAAGTGTCTTTATCAGGCCTGATTTCTATGAGAATAAGTGCAAATGTTTATTATGCTATTAAATAGAGGCTGCTTTAGTCACAGAATGGGATGCCAGTGCCACAAAAACCAGAGAGCATGCACAGCAAAAGTGTCTTTATCAGGCCTGATTTCTATGAGAATAAGTGCAAATGTTTATTATGCTATTAAATAGAGGCTGCTTTAGTCACAGAATGGGATGCCAGTGCCACAAAAACCAGAGAGCATGCACAGCAAAAGTGTCTTTATCAGGCCTGATTTCTATGAGAATAAGTGCAAATGGTTATTATGCTATTAAATAGAGGCTGCTTTAGTCACAGAATGGGATGCCAGTGCCACAAAAACCAGAGAGCATGCACAGCAAAAGTGTCTTTATCAGGCCTGATTTCTATGAGAATAAGTGCAAATGTTTATTATGCTATTAAATAGAGGCTGCTTTAGTCACAGAATGGGATGCCAGTGCCACAAAAACCAGAGAGCATGCACAGCAAAAGTGTCTTTATCAGGCCTGATTTCTATGAGAATAAGTGCAAATGTTTATTATGCTATTAAATAGAGGCTGCTTTAGTCACAGAATGGGATGCCAGTGCCACAAAAACCAGAGAGCATGCACAGCAAAAGTGTCTTTATCAGGCCTGATTTCTATGAGAATAAGTGCAAATGGTTATTATGCTATTAAATAGAGGCTGCTTTAGTCACAGAATGGGATGCCTCACAGCAGACTTAAGATCAGTTCAGTATATATGCACAGTTAGTTACTATAAGCAGCCTGAAAACGCTAACAAAGGCTGGATGAAAAAAAAAAAATCTCCCTGTCAGCCAGCTCCGTTTTTCCTGGCTTTCTGTCTGTCTCCTGTCTGTCTCCTGTCTGTCTCCTGTCTGTCTCCTGCCTGTCTCCAGCCTGTCCCTGTCTGTCCCTGCCTGTCTAACTGCCTCAGCTACACAGCGTTCTGTCTGTCACGAATGCAATAGAGAAATGAGGAAAAGCAAGATGGCCGCCGTTAAATACCGCTGTGTGACGTCACCGGGCTTGCTGGCTGCTGATAGGCTGCATGTGACTGCCCCAGCTTGCACTGGCGCGGGATACATGTCCAGACATGTCCCGCCCGCCATCTTAGAATGCCTGTAATGTAAATGAATGGATGTTAAAGGAAAACTTCGAGTGATCGAATCGCGGGGAAATTCGGATTCGATCCGAATCGAATTTTTCCTGAAATTCGGATCGAATCCGGGTTCGTCCGGATCGATTCGCTCATCCCTAGCTGCCACCCTTGGCACACATGCATTTTTGTGGTTTACTGAGCATGTGCAGTATGCCTTATAGACTGTGTGCATGCATGTATTTGTGCCTCAGTACATATGCCCGAATTAGCACACCAAATGCTAGTTAAAAGGGCATCTGTGGCATCCTTGTACCAGTTTGTGGTCCCAGTTTGACCTCAGCTACGCTGCCTACCCTCTCTGGCTCTCAACCTTTGGTTGGTGTGTTCATTGGTACTCACCTGTACCTGCAATATCCTGTACCTTCCACCACATCAGCTCATCTGTTCTTTTATTCAGCAGTCTTACCCTCCAGCTTCTCTTGCTATTGCTCTACCCCTGTTATCCCTAGTAGGGGGAACTGCAGTGGCCGCCGCTGTTGGACGTCTGTTCCCTTCAACTGCCAGATCCACATACAGATATGTGACATCAAGTAGACTGAATAAGTCCTGAGAATATTGGCCCCCAGGCAGTCTGGGCAAAATCCCTATCACAGAATCCAAGTAAATTCCAGCCGGGGTTTTCAATAAAACTGCAATATTATTCTTAAATAAAATGAAGTAGAAATAAGGTCCTCTGTCTATGGGTTTCAGACGCAAAGGTCCTTCATAATGACATGAGGATACAATTCCCTACGGGTGCTTAAACCGGACCTTCACCATGATTTAATGAAAAGCCCAAACTCTTAAAAAACAATTCCTCAGCATCTAAAATTAATATATTTTACATGTTTAGTCACTAATTTATTATACTTTTCCCCACTGGGCTGCAACTCTGTTCGGGAATTTAGGATACGGGCGCCGCCATCTTGACTCAGAAGCATCACACTTACTGAGGAGAGGAGAGTGGGATAAGGTACAGGGGGGCAGGTTATAGCTGTGCTTTGCTCAGACAGAGCAGAGCTGGGGTCAGGGAAAGGTCAGCAGTCCCAGAATGCAGAGCAGCACAGTCACTTCCTGTTTGCAGGCACTTCCTGTTTGCAGGCTGCCTGCAAAAATGGCAGCTTCCATAAGCCGCCATCTTGGATGTTTAAAGGCTTATAAAATGCAGTAGATGCAGGTAGGATGATTTTTAATGTGAGCAATCTGTATGTACAGGGTGTGGGAAACATATAAGATAGACTCTTATTTAGAGTGAAGGTCCGCTTTAAATACATCATACTCCTCCCAGGTACTTCTCTCACCCGTTAATTTAATTATTTATCAGATATTACAAATCACTAAACATACACATATATGAGACGTCCTACCAGAGTCCGCGTGTCGGCCGCTCTGCCCGGCATCACCTAACACACCGGAAATCCTGGGGGGGCGGAAGCCGGAAAAACATCAGCCGCCAAGAGTAAGGGCGGAAATGGCGTTATCATTAGTCATAGACACTGAACGCCTACTGGCCAAAGGAACAGGGTGGAAGTGACTTCATAAAGCCTACTTGGTGATTAAGGGCGGAAACCCTATCAGTTGTAGCTCAAAGTAGATATAATTAATCTCTCATAGCATTTACAGTTTTCAGAGAGATGAACGCTATTCCATGTCTTCACATGAATTATAGGCTACATGCAAATACCATACATCTATATATTAACTAAAGGTTATTTGGCCCCTACACAGACCAGATATATCAAATGTACTTTAGGTAAATTCAGAACAATTTGCTGGTATTGGAAATCTGATCTTGGAAAAGGCATGGTTACTTTAAGAGCTAGTCCCTATAAATGTTGGGGTCCATGTGGATGCACCTGTGGGTTGGCGAGTCCGCAGGGACAAATGGTGGCCTTTAACATCTTGTCCCCCACGTCTTTGTTCCCATAGACCACTGTTCATGACACAAGGGATCAAAGATGTCCCCTAAAAGACCTGGGAGAACTAAGGATGCCAAGGCTAGTGCTGCTGTGTGTGTTCAGACAAAAATTCTATACATTACATGTGTGTGCTAAATCTTCATTTTCTAATCTATAACTAAACTTGAGGTACCCCACACCCCAAAGAACGCCAAAAGAAAGGGTTGCACCGCTAATCTTTATAAAAAATGTCAACTTTATTGGATTATCAAATTGACAAAAAGACCCATTAAAAACCATTTAAAGGATGAAGAAAGAGGGACACAACAAACCACATGTGGAAGCCGGGCCCCAGTTACATGTAAGATTCTTACGTGTGGTTTGTTGTTTTCCTCTTTCTTCATCCTTTGTGCCCTCAGTTTGCTAAAATGTTTTTCTATGATCATTGTTATTATATATATTGTTTGTTATTGATGCACTTTGTACTTGGGAACACGAATAGTATACTTTGGTGAATAGCATTTGCACTTTATTCTGAAAATTATAAGAGGGATCATTCATAAGAGTGATATGTATATGTTTTTTAATGGTTTTTAATGTCTTTTTTTGTCAATTTGACAATCCAATAAAGTTGTAATTATTGATAAAGATAAGCGGTGCAACCCTTTCTTTTGGCATGCTTTGGGGTGTGGGGTACCCCAAGTTTAGTTATATATTGTGGATTGCAGTGACCGTAGGGTTGCACACCCATATTATCCTTGACTGGTGCAGCCATTAAGCATTGTTCATTTTCTAATCATTAATATTTCTTTCTTTTTTCTTCAAACCGATATTTGGTAAATGCCTCTAAAAAAAAAATATTTCGGTTTAATCTATGAAAATATTTTAAGCAGGAAAAAACAACATGCCAAGCCAACCAATTTGTTACGGCCAATGTTACAGTATTCACTTGTTATTGTGCTGAAAAAACAATGAGTGTATTTATATTTAATCTATATATGTCATGTTTTATTGATGACCTTTTGCAGCAGGGCCCGGGATTTTACTCTGATTTAGTGCTGGGGAATAAACAGGTTATTAGCAGCTGACTCTGGCCTGAGAGAATCTATTCATTATAATGTATAGCAATAAATATTGGCCACTCGTTCATTAAGAAATTAATTTATTAAAAATAAATTATAATAATAAAAGAACAAAGCAAGAACATAAATCAGAGTCTAAGTATAAACATTAAAACAGATACAGTGGATATAAAAAGTCTACACACCCCTGTAAAATGCCAGGATAATGCAATCTTGTATATTCTTCATATGTCTGGACTGTGGGAAAGGGTGGCAAGGCGCCTTTACCAAAAAAAGACATTGAAGCCCAAAACCTACACCAAGTCTACCAAATGCATGTGAGAAATGTATTATGGTCTGATGAATCCGAAGTTGAAATTTTTGTCATAATTCAAAAACAATCAGGCTGATTCATCACTAACGCCAGGTGGCGACAGATGAGCGTCTGTAGCAAGCATTTTCAGAGCGCCCGCTAGTAGTCGCAGTGCTCGTCCGTGAGTCGCTAGTTTATAGCGACTCAGTCGCTGTGCAGTAATGTTGAATACATTGTGACGAGTCGCTATTTCACCAGTACAGCGCTGTATGGGCGCGCATGTTAGCGACTGCTCATAGCGACCGACTCACAACATATTCAAGAAAAAAAAAGCCTCACACAACTCTGGCGCAGAAAAATGCTTATCTGAAGCCCAGAGCGCAGGAGGCGGCGTGTTTAAAGTCTGTTTTTCAGCATCTATCAACTAGTAACAAAGCGAAAACATATGGAATCACATTGTAGCAACATTGTAACATGAACACTTTAATGCCAGACCTGTAATGTCATTTCTGAGGAAATATATAAAAAATGAAAAATTGTGAAAAAACTGATTTTTCAAAAAAAACAAAAACCCCATTTAAAGAGAAGACAAGGATCGTCCATTGAAATGTATGGGAGAGCGACAGGTAGCGAGAGGTCATACCTGGTGCTGTGAAAGGCTGAACGCCGGAGCTGTTCGTTGAGGCTGGGAAAATGATGAATCGGACGCTTCATGGCGTTATCCCAGTTGCTAAACAGATTTTGCTTGATAAATGTGTAATTGTGTGCCGTGTCCGGCGTTCACCAGTCGCTACCTGTCGCTACCTCTCATTAACCAGCCAATGCCTGACGCTATCCCTTCTTATATAAGGGCCTAATTAGCTTTGATTGTTACACTTCGATATTGGCCGACCTATGTCAGCTACTGTTGGACCTGCTGGCTAATTATCCCAGCGCCAGTGAGTGCCATTTTGTACTGCCATTATTCTGATGCTCAACATATTTATGATTTATTTCTTCCTTGAAACCTTTGGCGCTATATTTTTATCAGCGCTGTATTTTTCCAACGCTGGCCAGCATTTCTTCAATGCCGTTACAAGAAATCACTGCTGGGGACAATGGTTGTTGCAAAAGAAGCCATTTAAATAAATTTTCATAACCCCCCAAAATACATTTTGGAACTGTTTTTTAATTATTGACAAGTCACAATGCAAGTTCTGTACAAATAAATGTGTCTAAT
This sequence comes from Gastrophryne carolinensis, assembly GCA_027917425.1. Taxonomy (NCBI): domain Eukaryota; kingdom Metazoa; phylum Chordata; class Amphibia; order Anura; family Microhylidae; genus Gastrophryne; species Gastrophryne carolinensis. Next base: position 219,225,671 of record CM051240.1, on the reverse strand, counting down.
ATTAATTATATGCATTAAACACTTCAATACAGTTCTGCCCATTGTGCTCTATGGGATCTTGAGCAACAGCACCAGGTTTCATCTGGCGCTGCCTCAACCATAGCACCCGGCACTGCATCCTTTCGGTGCTAGTGTTAAATAGGCTGTTGTGGCTGGTGGCTCTAAGAGGTTTATTCATCAATGGAAAGCGTCAGGTAGTGCCTCATAGCGACAGGTGGCGTCTGGTGAACGCCGGGCGCTGTACGCAATACCACAGTTATCAAAGTGATTCCGGTGAGCGACTCTAACAGCGCCATGTAGCGTCCGATTCATCATCACAGACGGCTCAGCGTATACCGCCGGTGCTCTGCCTTCCAGAGCGCCAGGTATTACCTGTCGCTACCTGCCGCTCACCCATACATTTAAATGGACGTTACTTTTCTTCTCTTATTTTTTTTATTTATTTTTTTTATTTTTATGCAGAATTGTCATTACAGGTCTGGTATTAAAGTGTTAATGTCACAGTGTAATAACAATGTAATTCCATATTTTTTTGCTTTGTTACTAGTGGATATGTGTTCAAAAACGAACTTTAATCACACAGCTTCTGGCGCTCTGGGCTACAGTGACTCAATTTTGAGCGCCAGCGCTGTGTGAGGCTGTTTTTTGATGAATATGGTTTGAGTCGCTCACACTGACCAGTCGCTACCGTTCGCTACCATAGTAGTGCTAGTGCTGTACTGGTGTTATAGCGACTCACACATCAAATTCATCAATGCTGGGCAGCGACTGAGGCGCTCGGTAACTGCGATCCATAGCCGATCACAGCGCCTACTAGCGGTCACTCTGAGCGCCTTGCTACAGGCGCTCATCTGCCGGTACCTGGCGCTAGTGATGAATCAGCGTGCCTGTGTTAAATTGGACGTTGTGGCCGGTGGCTGCATCGGCTCTAAGTAATTCATAGGCTGCTTTTATTTCAAAACTTCTAAAAAAAAATCCCAATTCAAAATACTTTTTGTATGTTGAGGGAGAAAGGTTCTCATTGCCTCTCCTCTCCGGAGACTGTCAAATCATTTAAATAACCCCCAGTGTGTGCTAAGTGAAGCTCTCGAAGGTGAAATAGAGGTTATGTGATTAAGTGATTTTCAGCATGCGAGGAGGTGAGACACTGTCTGCATTTGTCCTCACCCTGCAAAAAATAAAATGAAATAAAAAAAAGTTTTATTCAAAAATCAAAATCCCCTGCACCCATAATAGGGGGGGCTTTACAAATGTTTTATTTTTGTTGAATTACAGTGGATAATGGAAATAAGTTTGGAAATAGCATTGACCTAAACAAATTGACAAACACATGTTGATTGATTCCCACAGGCTTCTGTTATTTGCCAAATAAAATATATAACTCGGGTCCTCAGGTATAGAGGATTTTGATTTTTAGATTAAAGAAAACATTTTTTGCAGATTAAGGAAAAAAAGTCTCTTCACTGTCCAATAGAGAATTAAATAAATCAACCAGAAGCGGAGTCAATAAGTCAGAGAGCTTTTGGTAATAGATGGATGGAAACCCATTTAAAATCTCTTAATTACCCCCCCCCCCACCCCAATTTCAGAGGCTCTTAAAATCATTTTAATTATAACTATTTATATGTAAATATTGAACAGAATAGTATTATTATTATTATTAATAATAATAATTATTATTATTATTAATAATAATAATAGAAAGAAGAATAAGTTACAGTACATAACAAATATAACATTACATTACAATGTTACCACTACATTTTTTCTTGTAAAACAGAAAAATGCAAAAAGAATAAAATAACTAACAAAGTGATAAAATATACAATATACACACAAAAAACATAAAAGCACAGCACTGTTTTTTGAAATGTCCACAATCAGAAATAAAATATTGCCCAACCTTGTGACACGCAATTACTGCCAAAAGTAATAAGATTATTTTCCTCTTGGAAAATTCACAGAAGGCTTTCAATCCATGCTGAGCACATTCAAAGCCAGAGCGCCAGGCACACTCCCCTTGTTGGTTCATTATCATTCTCAGGTTATTCAAGCCAAGTGAATCAGGAAAGCAAATGAATTAGTGAGAATTAAGAAGCCTCTGCGGTCTGAACTCTCTCCAAGACTCAGCAGAGATGAAAGGTAGACGCTTATGTCTCGTGTCCCATCGTTCTGAACAGTAGAGCTGGAGCTTCCAGCCAGCTTTCTCCAGAGTCTCGGAGGAAACACACAGGCAGTTAATGTTGCCTAACGTCTCCTGACCATGGGTTCATCCATGTGGGAAAAGTTTCACCAGCCTACAAAATACAAACTCCTCTCACTCAATTAATTACAACAGCTGCCACCGCGTCTCGCCATCAATAACACCCCCACCCCAATGCCACACTGTCACATGTACAATTTATGTTATATTCATCTTCCATTCTCTACCAAGGTTGAAAGGTATTCTTGTTATTGCCTAATTTTTATCTTTCATAAGTCTTTTATGTATCAAAGGGGTTGTCAAAGAATTACTTTAGCAGTTCCTCAGATAAAGGCAACATTAAACTTCTTTACCAGGGGTAAGTTATATTTCTCCTCCATGTTTTGCATTGCACGGAAAGCAATCCGATCAAGTAGTGTGTCCTCGCAAACTACAAACATTTCTGGATCCCCAGAGCAACCAACTAACTCAACTTTAAGTCCCAGCTCTGCTATGACAAACTTATATTTTATATTACCGAAATCACCAATTTAAAGTGGACCAAAACCCACTAAACTTGTGATATACATTTGGCCAAAGCCCTGATGATACTACTTTCTTGGTATGTAGAACTAGAAATGGATATTTTGGCTTGCCAAATTGTCCTGGAATCCTGATATTTTTTATTCCCCTCCATGTAAGATTGGCATAGGAATAGGGATATCCACTATCCCTATGCCACTCACTATGCCACTCACAACAGTGGAGGCGGTCCTTTACAGTTATAACAGGTGGCATAAGTGGGGAGCAAAGTGAAGTAGGAGCAGAGTAAAGCAGGAGCAGCAAAAAATGCCAATAGGTGCTGTTAATTTTAACCAAACATAGAGGCTTATTCATTACTAACGCCAGGTATCGGCAGATGAGCATCTGTATAGCGGCGCTAGGAGCGACCGCTAGTAGACGCTCGCGTGCGGGTATTGGGCACTGTAACAGAGCGTCTCGGTCGCTGTAGTGACCTGACCTGCATTGATGAATGTGATGTGTGTTGGGCGCTGTAGCACCAGTACCGCTCTGCAGGGAGCGAAAGGTAGCGCCAGCTCGGTGCACTCCACACTATATTTAACAAAAAACTGCACACACACAGCGTCAGCGCTCTAAAGCTGGGCGCTGTAGCATAGAGCGCCAGACGTTGTGTGATAAAAGTCTGTTTTTGAACACATATCCACCAGTAACAAAGAGAAAACACATGGAATTACATTTTTTTAACACTTTAGTGTCAGACCTGTAATGACAATGCTGCATAAAAATATAAAAAGTCCAAAACATTTATAAAAGTGTTTATTTGCAGCCAGGAGAGGTCACACAATGATTTAAGAGAAAAAAAAAAAATAACTGTCAAAAACGCTGTATATACACAACTAGGGATGAGCGAACTTTTGAAAAACTTGATTCGGCTGATTCGCTGAATTTTCCGACAAAATTTGTTTCGGTCCGAATTTATTCGCGACTAATCGCTATTAAAAACGGCTATTTCTGAGCTTCCTAGAGCCTCAATAGGGTTGTAAACCATTCTGCCTTGCTGTAACACGCATAGGATGCGTGCTGGGTTAGTGAAATAATACTGTAAATAATTATGACATGCAGATCAGAGGCATCGCTAATAGAATCGCAGAGCGGCACAATTACAGAGAGTTGAGGTGGCATCACTATGAGGGGCCCCTATAGTGCCTGAAAAACACAACCTGGAGCTGGCAGCAGCAGGAGCCCAAATATTGGCTGAAAGACATCCTGGAGTTGGCAGCGGAAGCAAAAGAAGCCCAAAAATTGGCTGAATGACACCCTGGAGTTGCAAGCAGCAGCAGCCCAAACATAGCTTGAAAGACACACTGGAGTTGGCAGCAGGAGCCCAAAAATTGGCTGAATGACACCCTGGAGTTGCAAGCAGCAGCAGCAGGAGCCCAAACATAGCTTGAAAGAGACACTGGAGTTGGCAGCAGGAGCCCAATAATTGTCTGAATGACATCCTGGAGTTGCAAGCAGCAGCAGCAGCAGCAGCCCAAACCTAGCTTGAAAGACACACTGGAGTTGGCAGCAGGAGCCCAAAAATTGGCTGAATGACCCCCTGGAGTTGCAAGCAGCAGCAGGAGCCCAAACATAGCTTGAAAGAGACACTGGAGTTGGCAGCAGGAGCCCAAAAATTGTCTGAATGACACCCTGGAGTTGCAAGCAGCAGCAGCAGCAGGAGCAGCAGCCCAAACATAGCTTGAAAGATACACTGGAGTTGGCAGCAGGAGCCCAAAAATTGGCTGAATGACACCCTGCAGTCGCAAGCAGCAGCAGCCCAAACATAACTTGAAAGAGACACTGGAGTTGGCAGCAGGAGCTCAAAAATTGGCTGAATGACACCCTGGAGTTGCAAGCAGCAGCAGCAGCCCAAACATAGCTTGAAAGAGACACTGGAGTTGGCAGCAGGAGCCCAAAAATTGGCTGAAAGACACCATGGAGTTGCAAGCAGCAGCAGCAGGAGCCCAAACATAGCTTGAAAGAGACACTGGAGTTGGCAGCAGGAGCCCAAAAATTGGCCTAAAGACACACTGCAGTTGGCAGCAGCAGGAGGCCAAAATTTGTCTGAAAGGCACACCCTGAAGTTGGCTTCAGCAGGTGCCCAAAAATTGGCCTAAAGACATAAATATGTTTTGCACCATTTGGAAAGTGTAAAACGTGGCACCATGCTGAATCTAGTCACATGCATCAGCCATTGGTGGGTGGAAATCCTTGCTGATCCATCCCTGATTCATTTTCACAAAGGTGAGTCTCTCCACATTTTTAGCTGACAGACGAGTTCTCCTCGCCGTAACTATGGCCCCCGCCGCACTAAACACCCGCTCAGATGGCACGCTATTTGCCGGGCAGGACAGCTTTTCCAGGGCAAACGCAGCTAGCTGCGGTCACAAGTCAAGTTTGGCTGCCCAGAAATCCAGCGGATCCTCAAGGTGTGTTGGCATGGTTATGTCAGGTCTTCCTGCTGCTCATGAGTAGACTCACTTTGCGGGTGTAGAAAGCTACTCATTAGCGACTGAAGACTGAAGCTGCTGCTGATGGAGCTGCTGCTCCTGCCAACCCCCCCAGCAGCCATGGCAGTGGTCCCCCCGAGTCAGACCTGCGAGAGTATGGACCATGGCGCAGATAGGCATCGGCCAACTGACTACGTAGAATATCTTTGTAGTAGGTCAGTTTGTCCTCCCTTTTGGCAGGGAGGCCCCCATTTTGTGCCGGAAGCGAGGGTCCAATAAGGTGGAGAGCCAGAAGTCATCTCGCTGACAAATGGAAACAATTCTGGGGTCACTACGCAAGCACGTGAGCATGCTTCCTGCCATTTGCGCAAGTGACTCGGATGGACTACCTGTCTCCATCTCCACTGCATACTGCCACGGTGTGTCTGGGTCCTCTGTCTCACCTTCCTCACAACCCTCTAGCTCCTCTGGCTGCTCCTGCTCCTCCTCTCCTGTCTGCTGACTAGATAAGCCAGCCATTTCGCCAAGCCTAAACTGTGTTTCACTGGGCCACTCCTCCTCCTCCTCCTCTTCCTCCTCCTCCTCCAGTTCAGCTCCAACGGGGTTCATGTGGCCGTAAGATGTAGACGTCATGTCTCCAGTGTCCTGACCAGCCATGGTTTCCAACATGTGCTGTAGTACACGAAGCAGTGGAATCACGTCGTTCATCCTGTAATCCTGGCGACTCACAAATAAAGTGGTTTCCTCAAAGGGCCTGAGCAAATGGCAGGTGTCACGTATGAGCTGCCACTGGTTGACATTGAAGTTACAGAAGGGAGTCCCCCTATCCGCTTGGATCATCAAGAAATCCGTGATGGCTTTTCTCTGTTTGTATAGTCTGTCCAACATATGCAGGGTGGAATTCCAACGGGTGGAAACATCGCAAATCAGACTATGTTGGGGGCTACCGTTCTGACACTGTAGCTCAAGAAGGGTGTGCTTCGCGGTGTATGAGTGGCTGAAGTGCATGCAAAGTTTCCTTGAAGTTGTTAGGATGTCTTGCAGATGGGGGGAAGACTTCAGAAACCGCTTCACAACCAGATTGAAGACGTGCGCCATGCAGGGCGCATGGGTCAGCCTTCCTTCTCGCAGTGCAGACAAAATGTTCTTCCCATTGTCGGTAACCATGGTTCCCATTTTCAGTTTTCTTGGAGTAAGCCATGTTTGGATTTCTTGATGAATAAATTTAAGCAGTTCCTCCCCTGTGTGACTCCATTCGCCAAGACAAACCATGTGAAGCACAGCGTGACACCTCCGTGCCCTGCACACATGGTAGGCTGGAGGGGCACTGAGACTTGAGCCTACAGTGGAGGGTGAGAAGGTGGCGGAGGATGAGGAGGCCGAGTCACACGGTGTCACAGGCACAACAGGCAGGGAGCGCGGAGGCCGAAGCGGCGTGACCTGTCCAAGTTGCTGCTGCTGCAAAAGGACCACATTTACCCAGTGGGCCGTAAACGACATGTACTGTCCCTGACCGTAGTTACAGCTCCAGACGTCGGCGCTGCCATGCACTTTGCTACACACCGACAGGCTCAAGGACTGGCCCACCTTCTGTTCAACAAAAGTGTACAGCGCTGGCACTGCCTTCTTGGCAAAGAATTGACAGCTTGGGACTCTCCACCTCGCCTCGGCACAAGCCATCAGTTCTCTGAAAGGTGCAGAGTTCACCACCTGAAAAGGGAGCGACTGCAGCATCAGCAACTTGGACAGGAGCACATTCAGCTTCTGCGCAGTAGAATGAGTGGGCGCATACTGCTGTCTCTTGGACATGGCTTCGCTGATGGATTGCTGGCGGGATGCATGACTTGGAGGAGGAGGAGGAGCAGGAGCATCTGGAGCGACAGAGGATGGGTATGACGCACAGCTGCCTTCGGCTGAGGTGCTGGAGCCTTGGCTGGCAGAAATTGGGAGCGGCGTGCCACTTGGTGAGGAAGCAGCTCGGACCACCTCTTCGGAGCCTCGGTTCTCCCAGGCCGCTTTATGGTGACGAATCATGTTGACGCAGGGCCGTGGTGCCAACATTTGGGCCCTGGCCACGCTTCACCTTCTGCCTACATATCTTGCATGTGGCCATTTTACCCTCCTGCGGATGCTTGAGGAAAAACTGCCACATTGCAGAGTAGCTACTTTTCCCACCAACAGCCAGCACTGATTCACTGCTACTGTTGCCAATTCCAGGAACCCCTGCTCCACTACCTCCCGATAAGGTAGCCTGCCGCGCAGCAGGTGCTCTACCCTGGCCCCGCCCCGTTTGGCTCCAGGCTTTACAATTCTGCCCCCATGCTGACTGCCAACCATGCTGCTAACACCTTGCTGCCTCAGCTGCTGACTCCGGGGCAACCTGCGCCCCTCTTCTCCTGATGATGAGGATGAAGCCCCTTCTGCACCCGGCTCCCAAGTGCGATCGGCTCCATCATCATCATCATCACCGAGTTGTGGCTGCACGTCACTGATGTTCTCGGTTTCCTCAACAGTGTCTGGCGCAGGAGCTGGAACGCTCGCAACAACACCCACGCCACTCTCCACATCACTACTTGTCTGCCTAGCGAATGAAGCCACCTCCATTTCTTGGCTGGGCAGTAGCTGCTGACTGTCCTCTATCTGATTGTCCTCCTCACTAAAGAGTGGAGCTGAACCCAAAGCATAGGATACGTCGCTGGGGGAGGGAACGGCGTAGGACAGAGGCAATGGGAGGACAGGGACTGGTCTCGAGGCATGCCAACTCAGGGTTGTGTCAGAGGAACCTACCGACCCTAGACTGGGGGTGTCAGATGTAACTTGTGATTATGTGGATGACCGCGTTAACCAATCTACCACGGCAGATGCGTTACTGGTGGAGACATGACCACTAGCAGATACTGGCAGATCAGGTCTCTCACCGCAACTCCTGCTGCCACTCGCGCCTAGTCTGCTGCAGCCTCTGCCTGCTGAATCTTGGCCTCTGCCACTCCTCTTTGAACATCCTGCGACTTGCCTGCCTGACATTTTTATGTATTTGAAATGTGCAATAGGCACTTAAAAAAATGTGTTTACTTTAAAAAGCAGAAGCTAAATAAAGTGAGATACTGCTTCTCTGCACCAGATACTATGAAAATTGGCAATATAGGATACCCTGCGGGCTGGTGTTTTTACAAGACGCAAAAAAACAATTCAAAATGCAATATATTAATAAAACAGAGCCTGTAGAAGCTGCTTTCGTATAACAGATAGGGTGAAATGTGCCGGTTTGGGATACCCTGCGGCCTGGTGTTTTTACAGGACGCAAAAAAAAATTCAAAATGCAATATATTAATAAAACAGAGCCTGTAGAAGCTGATTTACTATAACAGATAGAGTGAAATGTGCCGGTTTGGGATACCCTGCGGCCTGGTGTTTTTACAGGACGCAAAAAAAAAATTAAAAATGCAATATATTAATAAAACAGAGCCTGTAGAAGCTTCTTTAGTATAACAGATAGGGTGAAATGTGCCGGTTTGGGATACCCTGCGGCCTGGTCTTTTTAAAGTACGCACAAAACCAATTAAAAATGCAATATATTAATAAAACAGAGCCTTTAGAAGCTGATTTAGTATAACAGATAGGGTGAAATGTGCTGGTTTGGGATGCCCATGTGGCCTGGTTTTTTTACAGGATGCACAAAACCAATTCAAAATGCAATATATTAATAAAACAGAGCCTGTAGAAGCTTCTTTAGTATAACAGATAGGGTGAAATGTGCCGGTTTGGGATACCCTGCGGCCTGGTCTTTTTAAAGTACGCACAAAACCAATTAAAAATGCAATATATTAATAAAACAGAGCCTTTAGAAGCTGATTTAGTATAACAGATAGGGTAAAATGTGCCGGTTTGGGATGCCCATGTGGCCTGGTGTTTTTACAGGACGCAAAAAAAAAAATCAAAATGCAATATATTAATAAAACAGAGCCTGTAGAAGCTGTTTTAGTTTAACAGATAGGGTGAAATGTGCCGGTTTGGGATACCCTGCGGCCTGGTGTTTTTAAAGGACGCACGAAACCAATTCAAAATGCAATATATTAATAAAACAGAGCCTTTAGAAGCTGATTTAGTATAACAGATAGGGTGAAATGTGCTGGTTTGGGATGCCCATGTGGCCTGGTGTTTTTACAGGATCCACAAAACCAATTAAAATGCAATATATAAATAAAACAGAGCCTTTAGAAGCTGATTTAGTATAACAGATAGGGTCAAATGTGCTGAAATAGTATGCCCATGTGGGCTGGGGTTTTTACAGCATACAAAAAAAATTAAAACTAATCGAGTTATAAGAAATGCTTGTGTGTAACAGATAGGGTTAAATATGCCACTGCCAAGATGGGATGCACAGTGCCCAGGAATATTTACAGCACAAAAAAATGCAATTTAAAACTGATCTGGCAAATGAAGTGAAGTGAAAATAAAAAAAAAGTTTCCCTGTCACTTTCTCTGCTGTCCCTGCCTGGATCGTTCCTGATTTTTCCCTATCTTTCCCTGGCTCTCCCTGGCACTGTGTGGGTCTCTGTGGGTCTCCCTGACTCCCCCTGCCTGTCTGCTAGTCTCTCCCTGTCTGCAGCAACCTCCGTTCTGTCTGCAATGCAAGGCTGAAATGCGCACAAGCAAGATGTCCGCCGTTTATATAGCACTGTGACGCCACCGGGCTTCCTGGCTGCTGATAGGCTGCATGTGACCTTCCCATGATAACTTGCCCCAGGGGACATGTCCGGACATGTCCATCCACCATTTTACAATGGCTGTAATTGAAATAAATGGATTTTAAAGGAAAACTTCGATCGATCGAATCGAGGGGAAATTCGGATTCGTTCCGAATCGAATTTTTCCTGAAATTCGGAACGAATTCGGGTTCGTCCGAATCGACTCGCTCATCCCTATACACAACTAATGAAAGCCTATTGAAATGTATGGGAGAGCGCTACAGAGTGACAGGTACTACATGGCGCTGCTGAGCCTAGAGCCTATACGCTGAGCCACCTCTGATAATACATGTGACGCTACATGGCGCTGTTAGAGGCGCTCACCAGCGCCCGGCATTCACCAGACGCTACCAGACGCTACAAAGCACTACCTGGCGCTATCCCTTCTTAAATAATCCCCATGATCTACATCCTGCATAAAAATGATTGTGTAAGTACTTTAGTTATGTCAATGTTTTTTACATAAAATGTACCTGTGTGAATTATGGGTATCCCATGAATAATGTATCAAATTAATAAAAGAGGAACAAAACTTGGGGTTATTATGCACCTTGGCTTTGTTCTTCATCCTGGAGCCATCCAGCTTTCCTGGAATGTTGCTCTGGTTACCTCTCTAATCTCCAGCAAGCCTATGGTGCGTGTGCTGGCTCTCCTTCAATCAGAGTTCTATGCATATTAATGAGTGGCATAGAAAGCAGAAAAGAAGCATCATCACGACCTGCAGACGTAGCGCAGGAGCCAGCAGCAGCCACAGGGTACATTTAAAAGCAATCCAAGAGTTTTCACACATCTGGGCTTTCTATTGGTATGCCCCACAAGGAGAGAGACCACTATTCCTAAAATCCTTAAGACGCTATGCCGGTGATCCCACATCCCTTTTTTTTAAATAATAGGTGTGGAGCCGTATTGTTACTGTCTCCGTGGGAGGGCATCTAGATTTCTGGAGCCCCCTTTGTGCAGGGAACCCTTAAACCCTCCCAATCCTTACCCGAACCTCAATCCGATCTGAGTCCATGCAGCATACCTGATTTCCTGCTTTGTCCTAGGGCTGGAACTCCATTCACTGATGCTTGCTAGCCAGCTCATTTAGTAGCTCCAGGATCCAAAGATCAACCAGCAACGTGGGACAAAAGTATCCTTTTGTTTTTTTTATTTGGCTGCTGATTGATTGTTTTCAGATTTATATTTTAGGAAAATGTGTTTTTTAATATTTTTTTTATTATTTGTTAAGGGAAACCCTGGGCAACCAGTGAATTCCTTCGGGGTTTGTGTAAAGAAAACTGCGCCCGTGACAACAATCCTGGTACGCATAGAAAGATTGAGGTAATCACTTTGAAAGAAGATGTGGAGGCTGATTCACTACTTACGCCAGGTATTGCCAGATGAGCGTCTATATAGCGGCGCTTAGAGTGACCACTAGTGTCGGGAGCTGTAACAGAGCATCTCGGTCGCTGTAGTAACCTGGCCGGCATTGATGAATTTCATGTTTGTTGTGCGCTTAACAACAGTATATCGCTGCAGCGAGCGAGAGGTAGCGCCAGCTCAGTGCGACAGGCACTCGGCGCTCAACACCATATTTAACAAAACACTAGACACACACATTGTCGGCGTTCTAAAGCTGGGAGCTGCAGCACAGAGTGCCAGACGCTGTGTGATCAAAGTCTGTTTTTGAACACATAACCACCTGTAACAAAGCGAAAACACATGGAATTAAATTGTTTTAACACTGGGACAATAACACTTTAGTGCCAGACCTGTAATGACAATTCTGCATAAAAATATAAAAAGTCCAAAAATGTATAAAAGTGTTTGTTTGCAGCCAGGAGAGGTCACACTATGATTTAAGAGAAAAAAAAATTAAATTGTCAAACACTGTATATACACAACTAATGAAATCCCATTGAAATGTATGGGAGAACGACACTGAGCAACAGGTACTACATTACTCCCTGAAACCTAGAGCGCCGGCGCTATACGCTGAGCCGCCTGGATTGATACATGTGACGCAACATAGTGCTGTTAGAGTCGCTCACTAGACACGCTTTCTTAAATGTGGTTTTGTGTACAGTGCCCGGCGTTCACCAGATTCTGCCTGCCACTACGAGGCCTTACCTGCCGCTATCCTTTCTTAAATAACACCCAAAGTCTGGTTTCACACTGGAGTGTTTGCAGAGCGTCCGCGCATTCGGATGAGCACCCTGCAATTGCTGTGTGCAGCATGTGGAGGGCGTTCACCGCTAGCGCTCTCCACTCACAAGAAGGGAGAGCTTTTGCGCAGCGCTCAGAGCAAATGTAAATACGTACTTCCTAAATAAGACCCCAAATCTCTAGGTAGGCTGGCAGCAAAAGGGTTAATAAAATGGAGCTGATTCCATAGGAGACCATTGCTCTTGCCCTTCTGAGATAAATTACAGATGCTTTACACAATATCTGTAATGCTAAGTCGGGGAAATTAAAGTAAACCAAAAGTCAACCCCCCTGCGAATTAACTTCTGATAAACCAAGAAGTCTTATCTTTCTCTTTGGTCCCCTTGGCAAAACTCAGCTCCATGATTGGCTGGTGCAGTAACGTCATCACGATAGCTGGATGCCCGTTAGGCTCCTATGGACTGCATGACCACCACCAGCAAATCACAGGGCCCTATTTCATCAGGGGAACTAGGAGAAAGGTAAGATGTCTCAGTTTATCAGGGTCTAATTTGCAGGGGTTTTACTTTTTTTTACTTTTGGTCCATTTTAATTACCCTTGCCTCTGGTTCTGTTTTTACGATCCACCTAACCCCCTCTCCCAGGTCATCTCAATTTGGGTTGCTACTACCCTTAATGAATGCTCAAATACCTGATAAGAGCACCAGATTATTCACAACAGAAGCAACTGCATTCCATGCATCTCTTTGTCTGCAGGTGACCAACAGGCTGATTCATCATTAGCGGCAGGTAGCGACAGATGAGCGTCTGTAGCAGACATTTTCAGAGCGCCCGCTAGTAGTCGCAGTGCTCGGCCGTGAGTCGCTACTTTATAGCAACTCAGTCGCTGTTCAGTAATGTTGAATACATTGTGAGGAGTCGCTATTTGACCAGTACAGCGCTGTATGGGAGCGCATGTTAGCGACTGCTCATAGTGACCGACTCACACCATATTCAGCAAAAAAACAGCCTCACAAATCTCTGGCACTGAAAAATATTTGTTTGTAGACCACAGCGCAGGAGGCGGTGTGTTTAAAGTCTGTTTTCAAGCATCTATAAACTAGTAACAAAGCGAAAACATATGGAATTACATTGTAACAACATTGTAACATGAACACTTTAATGCCAGACCTGTAATGTCATTTCTGAGGAAATATATAAAAAATGAAAAAAATATGAAAAAACTGCTATTTCAATACCAGAAGAGGTCACAGAATTATTTGTGATTTTTTTTGAAAAAAAAAAAAAAACTGTTTAAAGAGAAGAAATGTATGGGAAAGCGTCAGGTAGTGAGAGGTCATACCTGGCGCTGTGCAAGGCTGAACGCTGGCGCTGTTCGCTGAGGCTGTGAAAATGATGAATCAGACGCTACATGGCGCTATCCCAGTCGCTAAACAGATTCTGCTTGATAAATGTGTAATTGCGTGCCGTGTCCGGCGTTGACCAGTCGCTGTCTGTCGCTACCTCTCATTAACCAGGCGCTACCTGATGCTATCCCTTCTTAAATAAGGGCCCAAGTATTGTTATTATTATTTGTATTATTATTATTATTATTATTGTTATTACTATTATTAAAAAGTGTTTATGTTTTTTCTTTTCATGTGACATTTATGCAATTTTTGGCAGCTTTATCAACCCTGATATAAATCAAAGCTTTATTTAAAGGGCTCCATTTAGCCAAAAAACGTTTTTGGGGGTTTTGCCACATGTACTGCATATACCAGTGAACAATTTTGTTGATTAAAAAAAAAAATAATAATAATATATAAATATATATATATATATATATATATATATATATATATTACATCTATTCTATTTTTTGATTTTGATAGCAACAATATCATGCAGTTTTATACAGGCAATATAAAGCAATTTGGACTCCCTGTTCCTTAAATATTACAGTCTAATATCCCTACAAAAGTCATACCTAATTCCCTCAATGATCAATTGGGTAATATATATATATATATATATACATATATTCATTCAGGATTTTTGTATCTTCTGATACATTAACGCTTAGACCTAGAGGTATACATTGATACTTTAATACTGTTTGCTCCAAGCCCACAATTTAATGCAAGCATCCAAACGTAAAGTAAAAATTATACATATCTTTATTTAACATTATTATTATTTATACACTGGGCATTTTCACATCACAATGTGTCATTACGTACTTGCAGTATTTTTTCAAAATGTATAGTGTTTCAATCAAGTTGTCTAATGGTGTTTTTTTTACTCATCTTCTATATAAATGCATTTCATATTTAAACGGTCATTGGTTGGTGCGTCATTATTCTCAAATGATTTAAGTTAAGCATTTTTATTTTGCTGCTGGTCATCTAACATATGTATTAACAGCATTGTGTAGCAATCAGATTCGGGAGGTCTCCTTTGAACAAAGGGTCCTTTCCTTCACATTTTAATGAGTAGCCAGTAGAAAAGAAGCAATTAGCTGTTTAGCAGTTGTTAGTAGCTTAAATTTGTGCAAACAGCTATTACCAGCAAGCGTAATAAGTACCTGCCAATAAAGAGAAAGCGATGCATGAGATGAGTTGGGGGCACACAGGGGAGCGCAGTGCGCAACACCCAGCAGCCAACAAAGCCTGAGCGCAGCGCCGTGCCCTGTGCTGGCCGCCGCTGACCATGGAAATCCCTGCGGCCCGCCTGCATTTCTGCATTCTCATTTCATCATGAGCACAGTGTGTGCCGCTCAGGTCCCTCCCTGGGCAAAGTGACATCTGCCAGTCTCCACAATGAGGACAAATTAATGTTTATCTTCAAACTGCCTCTCACTAATAAGTGGCCGGCCAGGGTGCGAACAATTTGCTGCCACACTCGTCAACTTCACCATTTATTTCCCATCACTTCTCTTGTAAACTAGCAGTTATAAACAGATTATCTCTTTATATCAGGCAATTAGGAGGTGATTTATGGAAGCTGGATGCTGAGTATAATTGGAAAGCAGATCATAGCCTTATAGGCAATGTATAGTGTGTGGAGATACACTGCATATGTGTGTTTGTGTATTAGTATTGTTATTATTTATTATTATTTATATGGCTTTTTTTTAATCAAACATTTTGTATTTTCCCAATATGGGCCTTATTTAAAGTGGACCAAAACCCAGGATTTTGACTATTCTGGGTATTGGTCCTTTCCCCCGAGATCTCCCACATCAACTCACCTCATCCTGGTCCTAAGGAGCATGTGCAGCCACTTGTCCAATCAGCACGCTCGGAGCCGCTGAGCTATGGACGTCTAAGCCGAAGTCTTAGCACAGCGTCTGCGAACGCACTGGCGGCCGCACCCCCACTATCTAACAGGGCGCGTGCCTGCGCCGGCCATTTATGAATGGCCAACGGGGGCATGCGCCCTGTTAGAGGGAAGCGGCGGATGCGTCCGCCAGTGCGTTCGCAGACGCTGTGCTAAGACTTTGCATGCGCGTGGCCCGCGCATGCGCCGTTGGACCGGGAAGTAAGATAAGTGTAGCGGATGACCTGGTGGGTTTCACATAGCATCCTGATTTGGTTGCCCCGGGGGAGGGAATGGATCGGCCCGGGAATCAGATTCCCAGGAAAATAGATTCCCGGGCCGATCCCGCTCGATTTCGGTCCACTTTAAGAAGCGCTGACGCCATGTAGCACCACATAGCGTCAGGTGAATGCCGGTGAAAACCATATATATGAAAGTCAAACTGGTGAGCGCCTCTAATAGCGTCATGTAGCGTCACATGTATCACTAGCGGTGGCTCAGTGTAAAGCGCCGGCGCTGTATGTTCAACACCTGACGCTCAGTTGTGTTCTCCCATATAATTCAATGGTCTTTCCCACTATTTTAGCACATGATGATTGTTTTGGCTCTCCTGGCCAGCAACCAGAGACTTATATTGCCATATTTTTATTTTTTTTATTTTTGTCAGAATTGTATGTGCAGATCTGCCATTGCAGTGTCATTGTCACGGTGTATTCACAATGTCATTCCATGTGTTTTCGTTCTGGTGCTGTGTTCAGAAGCAAACATTTTTTATATTGTGTCCGGTGCTGGTCAGTGGTCACTAGAGCTCCCAGTTTTATAGCGCCAACACTTGCTTTGTTTTTTTTCTTAAACATGGGCTTTCGCGCAGAGCGCCAGCCGCACTTAACTGGCGCGACCTATCGTTCGCTGCAGCGAGTTCCTGTTGTTATATGTAGCATCGCCTTGGGCGGCTCTCCCTTGGGGCGCTACATACGCATTCATTCAGGGAGAAAGCTTCTACAGCGCCCTCCAGATATCACATGCTAGACAGAATAGTACAGCGTCACTTGTCCATCGCCAAAGCTACATTATATAGCGCCAGGCAGCTGTTTGCAGCGTACTCTTGTTGACGCTCTAAGTGGTGCTACATAGACGCATAAATGGCAATACATGGGGCTAGTCTTAAATCAGCCTCCATATCTCACCTCCACAAAATGCCTTCATCTGATGAGAGTGGGCCTATAGAGATACTAACTTTATTCAAAACTTTACCACACTAGTCACATATACTCCCCCACTGCTACTAGTTCAAGGAAAATTACATTTTCAATGGCATTTTTAAAAGTTTACATTATTGTGTGATAAATGATATCCTCAAGATGCTGAACTTTTCAGTGATTTTTTTCTATTGGTTTGCAACTTTGTGTTTAAAAAAAACAACAACATTTTTTTTAGCAACAATTTGTTTATCTTGCCAATGTACACCAGCTAGTGTGTTTGGTGTACAGATCAGTTTCTTCCTGACTCATGCATGCTAATCAGCTGACTGGCTAAGGCAAAGATGAAGCTCCACATTCCCAAGCTCACACGTTTAACCTCCCCTGCTGTAATTCAACCTGTTTAGATGGGGCATAATTGCCAGTGACAGGGGAGGTCATTGCTGCTGCTTGCCAAATTTGCCAAAGCTGCTGATGAGCTCACCTGTTACAGTGGAAGAATTATGGGACTTGTAGTCGCATAGAGCGACTGCTAGTAGAAGCTGTAAGCAGGTATTGGGCTCTGTAACAGAGTGCCTCAGTCGCTGTAGTAACCTGTCCGGCATTGATGAATAGGATGTATGTTGGGCGCTCTAACACCAGTACAGAGCTGCAGGGAGCGAAAAGTAGCGCCAGCTCAGTGCAACTGACTCTCAGTGCTCCACACCATACTAAGAGGCCGATTCATTAATAGCGCCAGGTAGCGACAGATGAGCGACTGAAGTATGGCGCTATGAGCGCCGCTAGCGTACGCTGCGGCCAGCTGCGATTCGCTATAGCAGGCCTCCTCAGTCGCTACCTGGCGTTGTTGTGAACAATGCCTACATTGGTGAATATGATGTTTCAGATCAGCTTTGTAGGCGCTGTCATTTTGACACACGCTATTCCACACAGCGCCTGCGCCTTGGTTTGCTGTTGGCTTGAAATCAATGTTAGTACCTTCAGTAGTAAACACATTGCAACGTGTTTCTTTGGTGATTTTTTTTTTTATTTTTTAAATTTTTTTGGTGAAAGTGACAAATCAAAATCCAGTGGTTTTTTATCTTGGTGCCTAAAAAAAGAAGAAAAAGGGGAGTTAGTATTTATAATTAATTTAGCTTTTTCGCATTTATTGACATTTTTTTTTTTGCACAACACCCCTAATTGTTATGTTGGTCAACTCCCCCCCCCCCCTTATCGTGTTTTTGGTCATCTTACACACCCCTTATAGTGGTTTGGGCCAACTTCCCCCCCTTATAGTGTTTTTGGTCATCTTACACACCCCTTATAGTGGTTTTGGACATCTTACACACGCCTTATAGTGGTTTTGGTCATCTTACACACCCCTTATAGTGGTTTGGGTCATCTTACACACCCCTTATAGTGGTTTTGGTCATCTTACACACCCCTTATAGTGGTTTTGGTCATCTTACACACCCCTTATAGTGGGTTTGGTCATCTTACACACCCCTTATCGTGGTTTGGGTCATCTTACACACCCCTTATAGTGGTTTGGGTCAACTCCCCCCCCCCCCCTTATAGTGGTTTTGGTCATCTTACACACCCCTTATAGTGGTTTTGGTCATCTTACACACCCCTTATAGTGGTTTTGGTCATCTTACACACCCCTTATAGTGGTTTGGGTCATCTTACACACCCCTTATAGTGGTTTGGGTCAACTCCCCACCCCCTTATAGTGGTTTTGGTCATCTTACACACCCCTTATAGTGGTTTTGGTCATCTTACACACCCCTTATAGTGGTTTTGGTCATCTTACACACCCCTTATAGTGGTTTGGGTCATCTTACACACCCCGTATAGTGGTTTTGGGCATCTTACACACCCCTTATAGTGGTTTTGGTCATCTTACACACCCCTTATTGTGGTTTGGGTCATCTTACACACCCCTTATAGTGGTTTGGGTCAACTCCCCCCCCCCCCATAGTGGTTTTAGTCATCTTACACAGCCCTTATAGTAGTTTGTGACAAATTATGATTGTAGGCAACAAATAGTTCCCCTGTAGTGCAGTACTTGGATTAGAGTGAAGGGTAGTTAGCTTACCGCAAAAAACGAAGTGATCATGCTTTCCCTTAGCTCAAAGCCAGTCTGGGTGTCCTCACTCGTTTCTGCTGGCAAGTTGGGGATTTTCGGGCACCAGTGCTGTTTCTTCAGGGGGTTAGATTCTGTGGCATATACAAAGATTATGGAGCACACAGCATGTGAGGATAATCTTGGAGACCTTTTGTGGACTGTACAACATCTCTCCTCCTGGGCGTGCCAAACACAGAAAGCGCGCTTTCAGCAGTCCAATGGTTCGTTGCACAATGCTTCTGGTTTTGCGATGTGCTGCATTGTAGCGTTCTTGGGCAGAGGTCTGTGGGTTTCTGACCGGAGTCATCACGCACGTTCTCTGCCCGTATCCCTTGTCCGCTGTTGAAAAAACACAATGAGAGAGACAGCAATTAGTACTAGTACATGTTTTTTTTGGCATTTTTAACAATGTAGCTTACTAGACCACATATTTTATGCAAAATACTTTGACATGGTTAGTTATTTACCCAGTAGCCAGCCAGCTGGCATTTCGTTGTTCTCAAACTTCCGGCACAGGACTGACCGCTGCAGCACGTAAGAGTCGTGGCATGAGCCGGGGAAACCAGATCTCACGGCCCGCAGCTTCATGTCATGGTCACAGACAACCATGACATTGATGGAGTGGAACTGTTTTCTGTTCCGATAATGCAGCTCCTGTGCACGGGGAGGGCGGAAAGGGATATGTGTACCATCCACGCACCCTAGCACATTCGGGATCCCTCCCATGCGATAGAAAGCATGTTTTATTTTGGCAACCTCATCCTCAGGAAACTTGATGTAAATAGGTATCAGGTCACAAATAGCCAGTACTACCTGGAAAAATATGCGGTTTATTGTAGCCTGGCTGATCCCGCTGAGGAGGGCAGAGGTTGCCTGGAAGGTCCCTCGTGCCACAATATTAAGAGTGGCACATAGGCGTACTATGCCTGGAATGGATCTGGTGCATTTGGTGGATGGCTCAATTTTGATCTTAATCTGATCATATAGGAACTGTAGTGCTGCACGATTCAGACGGAAGCGGCTCCTGATCTGCTCATCCCTTAAATCCCACACTGAAAGGCGGATGCCAAAGGATCGGGGTGCCCTAAGCCTCACAGCACCCTCCTCCCTGGCCTCCTGCTCTTCCAGCATTCTCACACATCCCTGCACCCATAACCCATACATCACCCTCTTATCCATCTCACACTCAACAGATATACAAAAGAAGCAAAACAAAAACCACAAACACACCACACACACAAGCAAGCACACTCCTCACACACTCACTACAATGCAGCTCACCACAAAACCAGAAGTATAGTGGTCTGAACCAACAGACTGCTGAAATTGTGCTTTCTAAGTTAGGCACAACCAAGAGGGGAGTTGCTGCACAGCCCACAAAAGGCCCCAAAATCAAGCCCCACTTACTGTATGCTCCACAATCTTTGCATATTCCAACAAAATCAGTCTCCTAAAGAAACAGCATTGATGTCAGAAATCACCCAACAAGCCACAGAGAGTGAGGACCAAACCCAGCCAGACACTAAAATGAGCTAAGGGACCAAAGCACCACACCACCACACCACAGCCTTTGCCACAGTGTAACAATACCAGAAGGTTGGCAAATCCAGCCATTTATACTTCACTTTGAAAAAGGACAGGTCCGCTTTGCCGCCTTTTGCGTTGCTCTGCTATTTCCTGTCTGCAATTAGCTGACCCAGGTGTGCGTGAAACGGATTGCGCATGCGCACGCTAGTAGTGCTACTAGCGTACGTGAGCCGAAACTTGCGTGCATTAACGGACATGGCTGAAAATTCTGTGGTGGACCAATGAAAGGTAAGCTGCTCTTAATTTAAATAGCTGTTTGTAGAGCCACATGTCACAAGTGTTTAATATACATGAGTACATTGTTGTCTTTGGTTGTGTGTTGTTTGGTTAATGAGCTCTGTAATTAGTTAATTGCCTACCACACATGGTTCACTCAGTGCAGTGGAGCTGTGGCTACAAGCACCTGGCCAGTATGTGTGAAGCAATTAAGTGGACCTGTTTGTGATTGGTTGTTAGAGCACATAAAACCTGCCCAACCCAAAAAGAGGGTGATGCCATTCTGTAGTCTGTATGCGTGCTTGTGTGTTGTCTAGTGGTGTGTATGTGCAGCTACAGGATGGAGCCAAATTCTGGACATCTGCCGGCCACAGCTGGCCCAAGTAGGAGTGTGTTGGGTGCTGTGCGCAGACCTCCCTTAAGGAAAAGGGCCCAGGCCCAAGGTGAGCCTGCACCCAAGGCCAGCCGCCCATTTGCCAAGAGGAAAAAAAGAAAATACCATTTTGTGAGTACTCACCTGAAAAATGGATATTGTTGGTGTGCCACACACCCCGCTTCACTTCTTAAATATTCATTACTCATGGGTTAATCACCTGCAGGTGACGTAGTGCAGAGAGGAAGTCTTGTAACGAGCCCCACCTTCCGGCCTATATATACCTGGTACCTCCCTTCAATCACCAGTATAATCAACAAAGCAGTAATACAAGGTACCAGTATTCCACCAGTAACCTCAAAATCAAATTTGATATAAAAAAGGCTTCACCATATAAAGGCTTCGGTAATACCGAAAAGGGCGGGTGTGAAGCGGGGTGTGTGGCACACCAACAATATCCATTTTTCAGGTGAGTACTCACAAAATGGTATTATTCTTGGTGTGCCACACACCCCGCTTCACTTCTTAAATATTCATTACTCATGGGACATCCAAAAGCAGTGTCCACAAGGGCTGGGCAACTCAAGGCCAGGTGAAGCAAAACTTAAACGACTGCAGTCTGCAGAACTTTGCGGCCGAAAACAGCATCCGCTGAGGCCCGCACATCAACTTTGTAAAACTTAGAAAAAGTGTGAACAGAAGACCAAGTGGCGGCCTTACAAACCTGTTCAACAGAAGCTTGGTGCTGAAAAGCCCAAGACGCCCCAACAGCGCGAGTGGAATGAGCAGTAATACGAAAAGGGGGAACTCTTCCCTTAGCAGAATAGGCCGCAGTAACGGCCTGACGTATCCACTTGCTAATGGCAGATTTGGCTGGTGCCAAACCCTTCCTAGGCCCATGGGGCACAACAAAAAAGGAATCCGTCCTACGGAAAGGAGACGTGACAACCAAGTAGCACTTAACACAGCGTACTACATCCAAACAATGCAAACCCCTCTCTTTGTCATTCTTAGGATTAGGACATAAGGAGGGAAGAACAATATCTTGGTTCAAATGAAAAGCAGAAACCACCTTAGGAAGAAAGTCTGGCTTGAATCGAAAGACCACCTTATCCCGATGTTTCTCGAAGTAGGGCGCCTGAATAGACAAGGCCGCCAATTCCGAGACACGCCGGATCGAAGTGATCGCTACCAAGAAGACAATCTTCTGAGTCAGGGTAGATAAAGCAATCCCTTGCAAAGGCTCAAAAGGAGGAGCCTGAAGAGCAGAAAGAACCAAATTCAAATCCCAAACCGGGAGTAATGGTTTCCTGGGAGGCCGCACATGCGTAACCCCCTGGAAAAAGGTTTTAACTAAAGACTTAAGCGCAACACGCTTCTGAAAAAAGATAGATAAGGCAGAAACCTGCCCTTTCAACGTACTTAGCTGAAGACCAGAGTCCAGCCCAGATTGTAAAAACTCCAGAACCCTGGGGACCGAAAATACCCTACAAGGAAAAGATCTCATCTCGCACCAAGCGATATAGGCTTTCCAGGTCCTATAGTAGGTGACAGAAGAAGACCTCTTTCGGGCACTAATCAAAGTCCTAACGACAGAATCAGAAAGACCCTCTTCCTTTAGGATGGAGGTCTCAGCAGCCAGGCCGTCAAAGCTAGCGCTGGTAAATTGGGGTAATACAATTGACCCTGAGTGAGCAAATCGGGCCGAAGGGGCAGAACGACCTGGTCCACTGCCAGCCGAACGATGTCTGCGAACCACACTCGCCTCGGCCACCTTGGGGCCACGAGGACGGCGGACACCCCTTCCAGAGCCAACTTCCGAAGCACTCTGCCTAGCATGGGTGTCGGAGGAAACAGGTACAGAAACCCCAGATCCCCCCAGCTCAGGGACATGGCGTCCACTGCCAGAGCCAGAGGATCCTGGGAGAGCGACACGAAGTTCGGGAGCCTGTGATTGTGACGAGAGGCAAACAGGTCCACCTCTGGAGTCCCCCATTGGCGACACAGAGAGCGAAACACCCGAGGATGGAGGGCCCATTCTCCCCGACGGGGAGAGCCCCTGCTCAAGCGGTCCGCTTTCAGGTTCTCCACTCCTGGGATGTATACCGCCGAGAGACGAGGAACATGAGCTTCTGCCCAGGTCAGGATCAGGGACACCTCCCTGAGAGCACTCAGGCTGCGAGTCCCTCCCTGATGATTGATGTAAGCAACCGCTGTCCGATTGTCTGAACGCACCTGGACCGGAAGGCCCAGAACGTGCTGAGTCAGGAGAGTAAGCACCCGACGGATGGCTCTCAGTTCCAGAATATTGATGGGTAAGAGGGCCTCCCGAGGTCCCCACTGCCCCTGGAACTGCAGCTCCTTCCAGAATCCGCCCCATCCCGACAGACTGGCGTCCGTGGTGACAATTTCCCAAAGGGGGGCCAGAAAAGACCTGCCCTTCATGAGATTGGTCGAGACCAACCACCACTGGAGGGACTGCCGGACCCGGGAGGACAACTGGAAGGGCTGATCCAGCGACCGAGGCTGCCGGTCCCAAGACGCCAACAGATAAAGCTGAAGCGTCCTCGTGTGGAATTGAGCAAAAGGAACTGCCTCGAAGGAGGCAACCATCAACCCTACCAGCCTCATCCCCAGACGGATGGACGGTCGAGGAATGGAGAGTAGGACTCGAGCCAACTCCTGAATTAAAAGAATTTTGGACTGAGGGAGAAACACTCTGTGTTGATAAGAGTCTAACCGCATCCCCAGAAAGGACACCACCCTGGCCGGAGCGAGGGAGGACTTGGAGAGGTTGATCACCCAACCGAAACTTTCCAGCGTGGAGAGCACCACCCTGGTGTCCTTCTCCGATTGATCGGGTGACGGAGCCATGATAAGAAGGTCGTCCAAATAAGGTACGACACGAATGCCCCGAGCTCTGAAAATGGCCATGACCCCTGCCAACACCTTGGTGAACACTCTTGGCGCTGAGGTAAGGCCAAACGGAAGTGCCACGAACTGATAATGCCGATCCTCCAACATGAATCGAAGAAAGCGTTGATGAGGGAGGCAGATGGGAACATGCAGATAAGCATCCTTGATGTCTATAGACGTCATGAAGTCCCCTTGCCGAAGAGAGCCGACGGCAGTGCGCAAGGTTTCCATGTGAAACTTCCGAAAACGGATGAACCTGTTGAGCAACTTCAGGTCCAGGACGGGACGAACCGACCCATCCCTCTTGGGGACAGCGAACAGATTGGAGTAGAAACCGAGGCCCATCTCTAAACGCGGTACCGGCCGGATGACCGCCATCTCTAACAGATTTTCCACCGACGCCAGGAGCTCCTGTGCGGCCGAAGGATCGATGGGCACCCGAGACCGAAAGAACCGTGAAGGAGGGCGAGACTCGAACTCCAGTTTGTAACCGGACGACACTATCTCCTGAATCCACCTGTCTGGAACCTCCCGGTTCCAAACCTGGGAGAAGTGCCGCAATCGTCCCCCCACCCGCACGGGTGAGGGCGGCCCCTCATTGCTGAGTGGGCTTACCCGCAGGTTTGGGCTTGGAGCCCCAGGACTGGGCGGGACGGCCACGGCCCCTGCCCCGCGTCCAACCTGAACGACTGGTAGAGGGAAGGGAAGTCCCTCTACCCGCTCTGTATCCTCGAAAGGACGGCCTACCAGAAACAGCCCCTCTAAAGGGGCGTCGAGGCCTTCTGCGTTGTGGCATCTTGCCATCCTTTGCGACTGAATCAATTTTCTCCCCGAAGAGCCGCAGCCCCAAAAAGGGGAGCGCTGTGAGCACCCTCTTAGAAGCTGAGTCCGCCGACCACTGACGCAGCCATACTGACCTACGAATAGCGACCAGCATCGCCGCTGTCCTGCTACTCATAGCCAGCGCATCGTCCTGAGCGGATAGAACGTAAGACACAAAAGACTCGCACTGCTTAAGCGCAGCGAACTCATCACAGGCGGGATTGAGATCCTCGCATAGCCCCTGGATAACAGACCTTACCGCTAACAGAAGAAGGGCCGAAGCGCACAAGGGGCGCATTGTTGACCCAGCATAAACGAAGCCATAGCGAGCAAACTGGTCAATCCTACGATCCTCCCCATCTTTAGGGACAGAGGTCTCAGCAGACTGTACCATAGCGGAGCTGGCTAACCCTAGCACAGGGGTATCGACTTCAGGAGGGACGGACCAAAGCTTCAGCAATTCTGGCGGAAAAGGATAACGCTTTTCCCAACTGGGAGGGATTCCAGATAACCGTGTGGGATGTTCCCATTCTTTCAGGACCACTCTCTCAAAGTGGTGCTGTCTGGGAAAAACCAAACGCGGCTGAGGCTCCTCAAACAACTGGCCCTTCGGCCGGGTGACAGCCTCAGGCGGATCTAAATTCAAAATTTCAAACATTTGTGCCAGCATGGAGGGGGTGTCAAGGGCAACCCCCGCTGACCAATCGCCAATCGCATCAGCCTTAAGCTGACCTGCCGGCTCATCTGACTCCAAGAGGAATTCACCCTCATCCGGGGAGCCATCGGACCATTCCACAGGCTCACATAATTCGTCCTGAGGAGCCGAAGAAACCAGAGTCAGACGCTTCCGTTTTGCAGAGGCCTTTAGCCCCGCTTTAACGGGCAATACTTCCCGAAGATTGGCTGATTCTACCACCACCTCGGATTGCGAATCCCCACCCTTGACAATGTCATGCGGGGTCCGGAACAGGGAGGGAGAGGCAGGAGATAATAGAGGTTGCGACGGGTCAGCCGCCGGATCAGCAGACTGACGCGCAACAATCTGCCTTGCACAAGAAATGCAAATAAAAATATCATCAGCAGGGAGCGCAGCCCCGCATTTTACACACCCCCTGGACGGCTCTGACGAGTCGTTTCCGGTAGTAACAGAAGCCTCCATATTGGTGATTTATGGTATCGCAAATACTGGGACTTTTAAGGCATAAGCCAACCCGGGATGCCCCTTTATAAATATGTCCCGGAAGGGAGGGATTTATTATTATTTTTTTTTTTTTTTTTTTTTTAAGAGAAAAAGGTCCCCTTTAACAGTCTCAAAATAAATATATATACATATATATATATATGTATACATATATCCAAAATGTGCAATATTAAATCAAGAAAGACTAGCCAGGCAATATAGAGCCGGAGGCCGCAGTAAAAGAGGGATCCCGGGATCTGAAAGGAAAGAAAAAACAAACCATCAGATCCCTTGTGAGAAAAATAAAGCAGCATGTTCACAATAGTTCAAACAAGAGAGTGCTTCCTTAAAAGTCAGCCCCACCAAAGCGAGACCGCTTACCTGTCACCGACGCCAGGAGCCAGACCGGAGGGACATGTTGCCAGCCGCAGCACACAAACTCATGTGTTGCTGCAGCGCGCGCCCCCCCCCACGAGACCTCCTTTCACCGCAACAGAGGGAAGTGAGGCTGAGGCCGCCGAGCGCCGCTTCCGCCGGCGCCGCTCTCGCCGGCGCCACGCCCCCCCGCGTCACAGGGAGCCGCCCTGCTCCAATCAATGGGGGAATGCCACCAGCCGCGCTGGCTGACACCGAGCCGGCGGAGGACACAGGCGCAGCCACACAGGCTGCCGCACGGAGCAGCGGGAAGGGAAGGGAGGCGGGAGGGAACCAACTGAGCGCGGTCCGCTGCCCCGCCCCCATAAAGCAGACCAAAACACACTGGCCGTGCCTAAGCATCTGCCCGGAGCCCCGGCCAAAACACAGTTACTATGTAAGAGTGAACACACATACAAGATACACAGTGAAAACACATACAAGATACATAACCCTCCATACCCCCCCCCCCCCCCCCCCCCCCCCCCCCAAGCGAAGGGAGAAAGGACCGGAGCGGGGGAGAAAGGGCTACGGGGACCCTCGGGACAGGGGCATCCCATTTCCGGATCACCATGCCGGACTGCCGCATTGCCCCCACAAGAGGGAGATGAGCGGGGGAGATAAGCTCCTGGGCACCAATTGTGCCATCTACCAATTACCCGGTGAGCAGCCTAAGCTGGGAGGCTTCCTATCCACCATAGAGGTATACAACTCAAACCGGGCAGAAATAGACCAAAAGGGGGGTGGCGGGGTAAGCCCCGACCTACCTGTAAGAAGGAAACTTCCAACCTCTGCTAGTCACGCAGAGAGAAAAATACTGGTGATTGAAGGGAGGTACCAGGTATATATAGGCCGGAAGGTGGGGCTCGTTACAAGACTTCCTCTCTGCACTACGTCACCTGCAGGTGATTAACCCATGAGTAATGAATATTTAAGAAGTGAAGCGGGGTGTGTGGCACACCAAGAATAGTTAACCCTCTGCACACTCATACTAAAAACTGAAAAACCTAGATAACACTTGTTAAGAACATGGACTGTTAGTTAACATAGATTGCAATGAATGTAAAAGCGAGGTAGCCACGTCAAGGCCGTCCAATTGTTACCCCGTCCCTAACATTACTAAGTTTAAAAGTTTGTGCTAACATTGCTACTTCTTTACTTGTGTGTGCACTGGCAATGCACAACATGAATCAGCCTGTCTAAAGACAGTGCAATAACTTAACTTGCTTGCTCACACACACACAATGAAAAAATACTTTACTTGCCTGCACAGTGCTACAGTTCAAAAAGAGAGTTTAGGTAGAGGCCAATTGGACTCCCTGTTACATTGGGAGAGCTACAATCCAGCAGATCTGGCCACTGACCTGCAAATGCAACAGCAAAAAGGAAGGTAGGATGTGCTCATCCAGTCAATATATAGCAGTCAAGAGGTGCTAGAGGGGTGTGACCACACACACTAAGCAAAAAAGAAAGTTAACCCTCTGCACACTCATACTAAAAACTGAAAAACCTAGATAACACTTGTTAAGAACATGGACTGTTAGTTAACATAGATTGCAATGAATGTAAAAGCGAGGTAGCCACGTCAAGGCCGTCCAATTGTTACCCCGTCCCTAACATTACTAAGTTTAAAAGTTTGTGCTAACATTGCTACTTCTTTACTTGTGTGTGCACTGGCAATGCACAACATGAATCAGCCTGTCTAAAGACAGTGCAATAACTTAACTTGCTTGCTCACACACACACAATGAAAAAATACTTTACTTGCCTGCACAGTGCTACAGTTCAAAAAGAGAGTTTAGGTAGAGGCCAATTGGACTCCCTGTTACATTGGGAGAGCTACAATCCAGCAGATCTGGCCACTGACCTGCAAATGCAACAGCAAAAAGGAAGGTAGGATGTGCTCATCCAGTCAATATATAGCAGTCAAGAGGTGCTAGAGGGGTGTGACCACACACACTAAGCAAAAAAGAAAGTTAACCCTCTGCACACTCATACTAAAAACTGAAAAACCTAGATAACACTTGTTAAGAACATGGACTGTTAGTTAACATAGATTGCAATGAATGTAAAAGCGAGGTAGCCACGTCAAGGCCGTCCAATTGTTACCCCGTCCCTAACATTACTAAGTTTAAAAGTTTGTGCTAACATTGCTACTTCTTTACTTGTGTGTGCACTGGCAATGCACAACATGAATCAGCCTGTCTAAAGACAGTGCAATAACTTAACTTGCTTGCTCACACACACACAATGAAAAAATACTTTACTTGCCTGCACAGTGCTACAGTTCAAAAAGAGAGTTTAGGTAGAGGCCAATTGGACTCCCTGTTACATTGGGAGAGCTACAATCCAGCAGATCTGGCCACTGACCTGCAAATGCAACAGCAAAAAGGAAGGTAGGATGTGCTCATCCAGTCAATATATAGCAGTCAAGAGGTGCTAGAGGGGTGTGACCACACACACTAAGCAAAAAAGAAAGTTAACCCTCTGCACACTCATACTAAAAACTGAAAAACCTAGATAACACTTGTTAAGAACATGGACTGTTAGTTAACATAGATTGCAATGAATGTAAAAGCGAGGTAGCCACGTCAAGGCCGTCCAATTGTTACCCCGTCCCTAACGTTACTAAGTTTAAAAGTTTGTGCTAACATTGCTACTTCTTTACTTGTGTGTGCACTGGCAATGCACAACATGAATCAGCCTGTCTAAAGACAGTGCAATAACTTAACTTGCTTGCTCACACACACACAATGAAAAAATACTTTACTTGCCTGCACAGTGCTACAGTTCAAAAAGAGAGTTTAGGTAGAGGCCAATTGGACTCCCTGTTACATTGGGAGAGCTACAATCCAGCAGATCTGGCCACTGACCTGCAAATGCAACAGCAAAAAGGAAGGTAGGATGTGCTCATCCAGTCAATATATAGCAGTCAAGAGGTGCTAGAGGGGTGTGACCACACACACTAAGCAAAAAAGAAAGTTAACCCTCTGCACACTCATACTAAAAACTGAAAAACCTAGATAACACTTGTTAAGAACATGGACTGTTAGTTAACATAGATTGCAATGAATG
This sequence comes from Gastrophryne carolinensis, assembly GCA_027917425.1. Classification (NCBI taxonomy): domain Eukaryota; kingdom Metazoa; phylum Chordata; class Amphibia; order Anura; family Microhylidae; genus Gastrophryne; species Gastrophryne carolinensis. Next base: position 219,196,387 of record CM051240.1, on the reverse strand, counting down.
TAAAAGCGAGGTAGCCACGTCAAGGCCGTCCAATTGTTACCCCGTCCCTAACATTACTAAGTTTAAAAGTTTGTGCTAACATTGCTACTTCTTTACTTGTGTGTGCACTGGCAATGCACAACATGAATCAGCCTGTCTAAAGACAGTGCAATAACTTAACTTGCTTGCTCACACACACACACAATGAAAAAATACTTTACTTGCCTGCACAGTGCTACAGTTCAAAAAGAGAGTTTAGGTAGAGGCCAATTGGACTCCCTGTTACATTGGGAGAGCTACAATCCAGCAGATCTGGCCACTGACCTGCAAATGCAACAGCAAAAAGGAAGGTAGGATGTGCTCATCCAGTCAATATATAGCAGTCAAGAGGTGCTAGAGGGGTGTGACCACACACACTAAGCAAAAAAGAAAGTTAACCCTCTGCACACTCATACTAAAAACTGAAAAACCTAGATAACACTTGTTAAGAACATGGACTGTTAGTTAACATAGATTGCAATGAATGTAAAAGCGAGGTAGCCACGTCAAGGCCGTCCAATTGTTACCCCGTCCCTAACATTACTAAGTTTAAAAGTTTGTGCTAACATTGCTACTTCTTTACTTGTGTGTGCACTGGCAATGCACAACATGAATCAGCCTGTCTAAAGACAGTGCAATAACTTAACTTGCTTGCTCACACACACACAATGAAAAAATACTTTACTTGCCTGCACAGTGCTACAGATCTGGCCACTGACCTGCAAATGTTCTTAACAAGTGTTATCTAGGTTTTTCAGTTTTTAGTATGAGTGTGCAGAGGGTTAACTTTCTTTTTTGCTTAGTGTGTGTGGTCACACCCCTCTAGCACCTCTTGACTGCTATATATTGACTGGATGAGCACATCCTACCTTCCTTTTTGCTGTTGCATTTGCCAAGAGGGAGCCAGAATTTAATTTGGCGGATAACAATACTCTTGTGCGCTTTACCCTGGCCAAATGGGAGCTAATCTTTGGCTCCCAAAGCCAGTCTATAGGAAAGCAAGAAAGGAGCAAATTGTGGGATGCCATTGGGGAGGAGCTTACTAGCAGTGCTCAATACCCACGTAGTGGCCCATCCTGCAAGAAACGCTTCTACACTTTGAGAAGGGCCCTTATGCAAAAGATGAAGCATGATCTTGATGTCGAAAGTGGGACCATCCAGGGTCCAAAGAGTACCTACAGGCCATATGAGGAGATGCTGAAGGCCAAAATTCCGCTGATTCGGCTGCAGGGTGTTGATGCTGGGGATGACACCACAGGCTGGACTGAAGGTACATATTTTCTGCATATTTTTTGCTGGTAATGTTAATGTATGTGATTTGCTTTGTCTCTTTCTGGCCAACTAACAGTAGGACCTGTGAAGTAGTACATTATACCTCATAAATGTTTTCCTTTCTTGTCTGTTGCTTTCTGCATAGGTGCACATGGTGATGTGCAGGATTTGGCTGAGGACACCACAACTCCTGCCCTTCAACCAACCTCAAGCCTAACCCAGTCTGCCATTGAAGGTATTTATCACTAATTTATGGGCTGGTTGCTTTTGTACAAAATGGGTGTGGGAGCACCTCAAACAATAGCTTGTACCACTGTTGAGGATTACCAATATGGGCCTGCGGACTAATTTCACGCCCACTTTAACCCTCTCAGCAACTAACTAACAAGGCCCTAACATGTGTAGCTATGTGGGAAGCCAGAGATGTGTGGCCATATATCTGCATATACATGTGGAAGCCACACTGGCCTTGATTAGGGAATATTAGTGATTGAGCTGCTCACACACACCTTAATTTTTTTTTTTTTTTTTTGCCGCACATTACCAATGGCTAAATTTTTTCTTTGCTTTTGCCTAGCTGCACCGCCATTGGCACCAGCATCTCCTCAGGAGCCAAGCTACTCTTTGGATGCTGGTAAGTGCATGTGTCAACCTTGTTTTAGCCGCTTTAACACAAGTGCATGTCTTTCATTCCTCTTTTTTCTTGGTAGGCCAAGTGACTGCTTCATCTTTGGACACCACTTCCGATGTTGCAGGTCAACAGGACCCTGTTGGTGTGTATTGCCCAAAACAATGTATCCTTTATGCTGTTTATGTTACACTGGTTCTATTTGGTTAGTCTAATAATCTACATGTTTGCTAGGTCAACTTGAAGATGGCTTTTTTTTTGTGGATTTGCCATCCCCAGGCTCATTAGTAAACTGTTTAGAGTGATTGCAATGCATTTTTTGGGTCTATTAAAAGACAAACATTCACCTGAGTAGTGTTAGGAATATTTAGAGACATTAATTGTGTATTTTAGTTGGCTGGAATATCGGAAGTGGCTGTCCGGAAAGGGCCCTTCACGTTGAGGCTGCTAGAGATGAGGGTAAGTTGGTTTTGCTTGATTATCTAGTAAGGATTTTTGCAAACCTTTTTTGGTAATTTAGTAGGCCAACTTGTGTTTAAACGTGTTTTTTCAAGGGCAAAGCTCGAGTGAGGGCCCAACTCCGGACATGTGGGAGATGGCGGGTATGTGTAATTTAAGCAATGTGTCTGTTATTGTTTGGCCCAATTATTGGCACATCTTCCTCTTACATACATGTTAGCAATCTGAGTTTACAAGATCCCTTTTGGCTAGTGTGTAATCTGCCACTTTGTCGAGGTATGGCCTCGATAGTCTATCCATATTACATTTGAGTTTGGTCCACTGACCTACTAACATGACTTTCCTGTTTAGCATATGCCAGCTTGCCCCATCTCTCAGATGTGGATTTGCCCCTTTCTGGCAGCCAGACCCCGGAACTACTTCGGGTGGACGGCACTGAGGTAACATGGCTGATTTTGGGGAACAATAACCACATTGACATGTTTGTGGGTAGTCCAGGAACCAACATGTAACATGTTATTTCTTTTGTGTTTTGGCAGGAGGCCAGACCTGAACCTCAAGCTGGGACCTCTTCCCAAGTGCCATGTGGCCAAGCTACCGTGGGGGTAAGTTGGATTGTTACACTTTGGGTAAATGATTGGGAGGGGCATACCTGCATTGTTTCAGCTTCACTACAATCTTTTCTTTTGGTTTTTTAGCCTGAACACACAACAAGAGGAGGTGTGGCACCGACCAGTGCCGATTTTTACGAGCTAGGGCTCCGGATTCTGGAGGACTACAGTCGCCAACAGCCGCGTGATGGAACTAATGAGCGCATTGCGGCGTTGGAAAATCAGGTGCTGGTGTATCGGCAACAAATTGAGGACCTGCAGCGCCAGCTCCAGGATGTCAGACAAGGCCAACAAGTTGAAACCAACAGGGCAATGGATCACATTGCACATGCGATGGAGCAATCTTTCCAGCGCCAGGACCAAACTTTGTTGTTGATGCATCAGCTGATACAACAGCAGTCTGTTTTTTTTACTGCACTGTTGTCCCCCAACACCACCCCTAGCAATGACTCTCAACCTCCCAGGCCCCCAAGCCAAGAATATTGATGTTATTTTTGTTCTGTTTCATTTTGTGCAAATACATTTGAGTACCCCACCTCTAAATTGTGTTTTTTCAAAGACATAGCTAAGAACACAATCAGGGATGAGTCTCTAGATCTAGATATGTACATGTAGCCAGAAATGTATAACACACATTGGTGACCATATCTTACTATGGTTTACACATTAAATGGCTACAAAGGTACACCAACATTTCCAAAATAATGGGTTGGTAGACACTTAAACTATGCTTGACAAGGCACAACACACTGTAATTAAAAAAATACAAAATATTTATTATGCTGCAAGGCGGGCAACAGGCCCAACATTCCGACGCACAGCGGCTCAAACCATACCCCCCCACCCTAACGACGCCTCTTCAAGGCCAGCAGCATAAGGCGAAGACGCCGGATCGACTGCCACAGTCTGCGATGCTGGTTTTCACAAGCTGTAGAGAGTAGAAAAAAAACATATTCAAAAGATAGAATGTGAGCTCAACATACACAGATGTAGCAATGTAATGTAATTGGCTCAAATTAGCTGACCCACACATTCACATTGTTGGCCACTGTGCCCTTAGGTGTTACCATTATATGAGTACTAGTGGCTGCCTTAAATGTGGCTACAACATCCCAAGCATACATTTACTCTGAACTCTTGGGAATAAATTAAGGTCTAAGTCCCAGTGTGGACATTTCTTTGGTTAGTTACAGCCAAACATCAGGGCCTAAGTCCTAACGATTAAACTGGTTGGGCCAAGCATATTGAGGTCACCACCTTAGCAGGCCAATTTGGTTTTGAAGAAACCACAATTTTACACTATGTGGCAAAAACAAGAATGGGAGCCAACAATCAAGCATGCAGACATGCATTTAGGATTGTCGGACAAACACATGTAACCTAGATGTGTGCTTAGAAAACACATAGGTACATTGTAAATGTCTCCAGAATTTACTATAAGACATAGGGGTCACAAGTCTTTAGGCATATGAAGTGGGATGTACTCACCATCGCAGCTGTGGCTGGGGCCCATGCTGCTGGCCGTCCCGGGAGCTGGGGTGGGGAGGATGGTCACCGGCTCCGTCTGCGTGGCCACATCTGTCAGGAGAAAGCAAAAGAGAAAACAAAAATGAGTTGGCCAATGACACATGACTATTTGACATCCATCTGGTTAGGGAGTCTGCCAAAACAAATGCTTGCATGGTTACACACATGTTGTCCGACATTAGCATATTTCCTGGTCCATGAGTTCATGTAAATTATTTATGGGTGCAATATGGACACATAAAGATAATGTGCCAATAACCTTGACAGTGCAATGGTAAGGCCTAATTTGCAGTTGAGTGGAGAATCTTACTTGTAGAGTGTGCAACATGTGTTAGCCGGAAAAACTTACAAAAATAACACATTTGCTAGCCGCCATCATGGTGTGGGCTGAAACATAGGGGTGGTTGCCAGTTGGATTGCACTTTAGTGGGGTTTGTGATGTTAATGTAAATTAGAAAACCAGCTTGTACTATGGACCAGGAAACATGTGTATGTTAAAAGTGGACCAAGGATTTATACTATCCTGGGTTTTGGTCCACTTTGGCAGGGCACCCCAATCGGAGAGAGAGCCTGTCCGCCGCCGCCTCCCACGCGTCACTTTTCCAGGGCGCGCGCCCGCGCAGGCCATTCACAAACGGACAGCGCGGGCGCACGCACATCTAGAGGGGCGTGCGGGAGGCGGCGGTGGCTTCCGCCGCCCCCAATGAGGTAAGGAGTTTGTGGGCTTTTGGAGGAGGGGCCCGCGGTGAGGGAGGTGATTGGGCAGGGAAGCTTATAGATTCCCGGGCCAATCAACAATGGGTGTTGGTCCACTTTAAGGAATGTCATAACATATGGAATGTGAGGGATAACAACAAACACTTACCGTGACTATGCCCGTGGAGAAGGCGTTGCCCAAAGCTCCTGGAGGTGCCGGCTATATGATGCGCTGCAAATTATAGAGGAATGGCAAGGGCTAAGTACAAATGGCCATATGGAACCTGTCACAGACTAACACTGACTAAATCTGCACTCACCAGGGGATGAGCTGCCACTTGAAGCCCAGGGAGGGCTCTGAGGAGGAGGCATGGAGCCTCGGCTCCTCACACTCTGATCCGAAGATCCCCCACCCAAAGGGCCACCCTCCTCCCTCTCACTCCCTGCTCCTTCAGGGAGTGTGGGAGAGTCCACAGCTTCCACCCCACTTGGACTCCCCACTTGAGAGTGGCCCCTTGGCTGGAGTGACTCCTCAGATTCAGAGTGTGAGGAGCTGAGGCTCGATCCTGACAGCCCCCCAGCAGCACACTCCTCTGGGGCGTCATCCCCTTCCTCCCCTGGGTCCTCTAAATAGGACACTCGAGAGGGACCCTCCCCCGATGACTCCCCCGAGTCCGCCTGTCCCGTGCGGGGGAGGAATCCCTTCCCACGTTTCCCCAGGGGAGGACGCTTATCTGTGTTGAGGGGGTGAATAAAAAAAATTACAATTACTACCCAAAATGGACACAGCTTAGAATATTATTTCCCAAAAAGTATAAACATAGCATCAACTTCCACTTGCCTGAAGCGTACGCATCATATAGCCGGTACACGCCTTCAGGGTCCCGGCGCTTAAAGTCCGACCACTTCTGCATAATTGAGCGCACACTGAGGCTGGTGTGGAAGCGCCGGGACACTGTGGCCTTCACCTCCAGGGCAATGCGCTTCTTGCCCCCACGGGCATAGTCATATTGGTGGATGCAGAAATCCTATGAGAAATGACAAAAAAAAATTTTATCAATACATGACATCAGACCAATGGACTACTGAGAACAGATTAAACATATAATCCAAGGAAAACATACTCACTTTAACCACCTGGCCGTTTACGCGGCTATCCACACGTTTTCTTTTTTTTCTTGGCTGGCCCGGGGGGGGGGGGGGGGGGAGGGGGTGGAGGGGGGTTAGGTGGGGGAGGTGAGGTAGGTGGGGGAGGTGGGGGAGGGGTGGGGGGGCCAGAGTCAGAGGAGGAGCTGGGGAGGCGCATAATCCGTCTCCTGGGCAGCATGGTGGAAACGCAAAGGAGGAAACCGGAAGTGGATATGACGAAAGCGAACCAAAAAAAAAAAAAAAAAACGCTCCGCGCACTAGGAAGAAGCTAATATCCGCTACGTGCAAGCTAAGTGGCGGTAATAGTACATTTACGCATTACAACAAGCTATTGGCCAAGACGCAATTAATTATTAGCTTGATTTAGCTGGGTGTTCAATATCCTGTAATGCCTACGTCAGAGCCAAAAAAGATCTGGTTGCTTAAAAATTACAATGGGATTGCCAAATAAAATAAGAACACAATATAACTATACAACAACATGATAATGTGGAACACAGGAGAATGCATAACGGGTTGTTATGAGCTTGTACGCCTGAATAATCCTGTCGAATGCGGACATATGCGCGCTCTGAACTACAGTGTATTCATTAAGAACGACTGGGGTCGCTGCAAGTGAATTCAGGGAAAAATGCAGAAAGGCACATGTATGAACAGCACAGCGCAGCACAGCACAGCGCAGCACAGCGACGCTAGCGACGCCACATAGCGAATCACAACAGCGACTGCACAAACACTGACCACCACAGATTCAACAAGGACAGGGCTGCAGAATAGCTTGGGCCCTGACAATTTCAATGAGCGAACGTGAGCGCCAACCATGACTGACTAAAAAGTAGCTTTACAAGCCATGGGTGTTCTGAAAGCAAGCTAATTTGAGGCTAATGTGTTTTGTGGGAGGAGATGCATTTTAGATTTCACTCACAACATTCCAGTAGAAAAATTACATCTTTCACCAAAAAATCACTAAAAACAAGACAGATTCATCAAACATATCCTAAACAACATGTGTTTAATTTTTGGCAAAAGACAAGAACACAAAAACCACAAAAAAAAAACATTGCAGTGTCTGCCATTGAAATGTATGGGAGAGCGCCAGGTAGCGAAAGGTCTGACCTGGCGCTGGGAAGGGATTAGCAGCGGCGCTGTTCGTTGCAGTCCGCTACATGATGAATCCAGCACTAGCTGACGCTTTCGCCGGCGCTAGCCTCATTTAGCGTGATAAATGCGTGATTGTGTTCGCAGCCTGGCGTTCGGGAGTCGGTTGCCGCCGATAGCTGGCGATACCTGGCGCTATTGACACACTAGCTGACGCTATCACTTGATGAATAAGGGCCTAAGAAAACACACACAGCGTCGGCGCTCTAAATCTGGTCGCTATAGCATAGAGCGCCAGACGCTGTGTGATTAAAGTCTGTTTTTGAACACATATCCACCCGTAACAAAGCGAAAAAACATGGAATTACATTGTTTTAACACTGTGACATTAACACTTTAGTGCCAGACCTGTAATGACAATTCTGCATAAAAATATAAAAAGTCCAAAACATTTCTAAAAGTGTTTGTTTGCAACTCACCTCACTCCGCTCTTACGCGAGCGCTCAGAGCCGCTGTGGTATGTACGGACAAGCGACGGACAACCACAGCGGCTCTGAGCATGCTGGAGGCCGCATCTCACGCTTCCCTCTAACAGGGAGCGTGCCCGCACCAGTCATTCACTAACGGCAGGCGGAGGTGCGCTCCCTGCTAGAGAGAAGCGTGAGATGTGGCCACAGCTTGCGCATGCGCCGTTGGAACGGGGCTAAGGTAAGGTTTCTGGGCGTCCTGCGGGGTTTCACACAGCGGGGCATCCCGATTTCGGATGCCCCGCGGGCCACTTTAAATAACCCCCAGAAATACAGGAAACTTGGAAAGAGCATGCTGATAAGTAAATAACAGATCTGGGGACACAAGCCTAAAACACAGGCTTATTTTACATTCCAAAAGGCACAAAAATTGTTACATTCCAAAAGGCAAAAAGGCACAACACTAAAAACCTGACTAAAAGGGAGTTTTCCTTTAACCCCACCGCCTAATTCTTGCAAAAAAGCAGATATTTATGATTTGCTTATGACAAGGTTCCGATAACCTATCTTACATTATACAGATACAACAATTACAATATACATGAAGCAGTCATTCTTTTATCAGGTAGGTTTGACCACAAAAGTCCTTGGTTTGTTGTAACTAAACCCTATGGAAAAGGCAAATTCTCATGCCATCAAGAAAAAGTTCTCATTCCCAACATGTTTCACCAGAACCGGCTTCATTAGGGGGATTTTGAAGGGGCTCTAGGAAAATGCAGTTCTCTCCTTCATATTCCTATTTAATTGATATTTTTTTAGTAACTGCAGAGCTTAATTGTTTTACTGGGTTTCAATACACCCACAATAGTTTTGTCCATGTTAATCTTGAGGGCGTGGGATGACAAGGATGATGAGAGAGCTGTTAGACAGTCTGCAACAAAAGATAGAAGGAAAGAGATATTAGGGACTGAAACATATATTTGAGTGTCGTGTGTAGAAGCAATAAAGCAACCCACATTCCTTTTTATGTAGCGATAAACCGCGGTGAGGACAATCTAGTAGCCCTCTGGTCCAATCTAGTCCCCAGTATCCAGCATTTGGTACTTCCTAAATATAAGTCACCTCTCAGCATCTCCCTCATCCCCCTGTCCCCTGCCGGGCAGCATCCTCTCTTCAGGGCCGCCAGGTTGGAGTATCCTTCCTTGTCCGGCAGGCATGGATCTGCTGATGGCTGGGGGGTATAAAGTAATAGCCACCCTGCCAGCATCTGCAGTGAGGGGGGACACTGGCCCCCTCTCCTCCTATCATGGTGTCCTGCAAACCTAATGTTGGGCGACTGGTCATGGAGGCTTTTATACCAAAGAGGAGGAGCCTCTGTGGAATGTGGTTGTCTGGCACCCGTTGTCTGGCACCCTTGCTGGAACATCAGATCGAGTCCGTTGTGCCACCATTGTGTGGGTGCATGTTGCTCGGGAACTCCTGCTTTGCCATTCTGGGTGGGGGGGGTGTAGTCTCCCAGTTGGACCAGCAGAAAACAGTTCCCCTGCATTGAGCTGCCAGTGGCTGTGCTTGGTGGCTTATGTGCAGTGACAGCTCTGCACCCATCACCGTAGCGTTGGTGGCGGCAGCTTTGCTGCTCTAGACTCTCCATCCTGCCCTGTGGTGGCTTTAGCTGCAGGTTTGCAAAAAGAAAAAAAGGCTTTCCCAGGTGGCCCCCATTGATGCTGATAGATTGGTTGCCAGCCCTGTGGCCCGTTAGACCAAAGACTGAAAAGCCTCCTGGACCAGACCATAACCCAAAGGTTGGTGGAGACCCCCTTTGCAGTGCAAGTGGTGGAGGCCCCGGGGCTCGCGCCCCTTGCGCCCCCTTTTAATCCGGCCCTGCCTCTTCGTTAGATATAATGTTTGTTTTTTAAAGGTTAACTGTAGCCAAAATGATTATTAATTAGTTCCAGAAGTTTCCATGTTTGCTCCACACTACACAAGATCTTAGGTGCTAATTAAAGCTGAACAAAACCCACTGGCCCGGCCACTGGCTCAGGACAGCCTGAATCGGGGGCTAGCTTCTGCCGGAGAAACACAGCTTTCCCCGCTCCAACAGCACATGTGTGGGCTTTCGTCCAATGGGAGCTGTCTGCCGTGACTACATCACTCGCCACGGCTCTCATTGTTGTGAATTGCTGTGAATGGGGAAAGGGCACTTCTGCATCCCCCGCAGCATGCACACTGGCCGCCGGGAATGCAGGAGATGCAGCAGCGCACGCTACCCATTCTAGTCAATGAGAGCAATTTGCTCAATTACACAGTCACGAAAAATGGCTCTCATTGGACAAAAGCCCAGCATTCGCCGTTAGAACCAGTAAGAGGTGAGTGAAAAGCGGTGTTTTGTGGGGTTTCACACAGCGGGGCATTTCAATTCGGGATACCCCAGGGGGCTGGAAATGTACCAGGGAAAGTCAAATTCCTAGGTTTTGTTCCATTTTAATTATCTTTAGCTTGCATTTTTATCCACAAGTGGCCCTAGGGGGACCACTGGCCAAAACAGCAACATAATATGCCGTCCAGTTCTGGGCACCCATTCATAGAAAGGACGCTCTGACTATGGAGAGGGTGCAGAGGAGAGCCACCAAACTAATAAGGGGAATGAACGATCTTAGTTATGAAGAAAGATTACGAGAATTACATTTGTTTAGTCTTGAGAGGAGGCGATTGAGAGGGGACATGATTAACTTGTATAAATATATAAATGGCCCACACAAAAAATATGGGAGAACACTTTTTCAGGTAAAATCCTCTCTAAAGACAAGGGGGCACTCACTTCGACTGGAAAAAAAGGAGATTCAATCTCCGGAGGCGACAATTGTTTTTTACCATAAGAACTACAATCTATGGAATAGCCTCCCACAGAAGCTTGTTACAGCATCAACCGCTGACAGCTTCAAAAAAGGATTACCGTATATACTCGAGTATAGGCCGACCCGAATATAAGCCGAGGCACGGGGAGGCCGATTCATCAATAGCGCCAGGTAGCGACAGATGAGCGACTGTAGCGTGATTTTTACAGCGCCAGCCAGTATTCGCTGTGCTTGGCCGGCGTTAGCTTGATGACAGCGACTCAGTCGGTGTGCGGTAATGTTGAATACTGGCTGGGGGGTCGCTGTTTCACAGGTCCAGCGTTGTATGTGAGCGCCTGACAACGAATGGCCAGAGCGAACGGCTAGCTTCATATTCATCAAAAAATCACGCTCCGAATGTGCTGTCGCTGTCCATTCCTTGTTTAAACCCCAGAGCGCTGGCGGCGATCTGTATTAACTAGTTTTTAACCCCTAAACAACCATATTTTTTTAATGTAACAATATACATGTTTTTAGAATCATTTTGTTATATGAATACATTAATCTCAGACCTGTTAGATCAATTCTGCACATATTTTTTTTTTTTTTTTTTTTACTTAAAAATAAATCCTAACATTGCAGAAGTGTTCTCCGTTTTTTGACATTAAAAAAAAAATTTTAAAAAATAATACCAATTAATTATGATTAATTATAGCTTGCTCCATTGAAATGCATTGGACATCGCCAGGGAGCGACAGCTCATACCTGGCGCTGTGAGGGAATTTGCAGCGGCGCTGTTCGGTCCAGGCGGCTTCATGATGAATGCCGCGCTAGCCGTCGCTCTCGCCGGCGCTAGCCTCATTTTGCTTGATAAATGCGTCATTGTGACCGCCGCGGGCGTACTTGAGTCGGTAGTCGCCGTTAGCTGCCGCTACCTGGCGCTCGTCAGACACTACCTGGCGCTATCGCTTGATGAATAAGGGCACTAATTTTACCACAAAAAAATGGAACAAGTTATTGACTCGAGTATAAGCCGAGGCGGCTTTTTTCAATTGGAATTGGAGTTGACACACAGAAAGAGAGAGACACACACACACAGAAAGGGACACACACACAGAAAGAGACACACACACACACACACACACACACAGAAAGAGAGAGACACACACACACACACACACACACAGAAAGAGAGACACACACACACACACAGAAAGGGACACACACACAGAAAGGGACACACACACAGAAAGGGACACACACACAGAAAGAGACACACACACAGAAAAAGACACAGACACACACACACACAGAAAGAGACACACACACACACACACACACACACACTGTGGGTACCTGCTGCCGCCGCCGCCGCCGCCGCTCTCGGACGCGCAGGTGTCGGGGGTCAGGGTTTGGCCGAGGTTACCCTGCAGAGGGGCAGCGGGGTCCCCCTCCCCTCCTCCGCAGCCGCCAGCCGCCGCAGTTCTCATACACACACCAGCACTTCCTGGCTGTTGCGCACTGGTCGCCGGTGGGCGTGCCCCATATGGCCGGCGTCCAATGAAAACATTGGACGCCGCCCATTGACGACCAGCGCGCAGCAGCCTGGAAGTGCTGGTCAGTGTGTGAATGTGTGTGCGTGTTTGTGTGTATGAGAGCGGCGGCGGCGGCAGCAGCAGCGGGTACAGCAGGGACCCGCAACGGCCGCCCCTCACCCTCCAGCATCTGTTGGGTTCAGGGTTGCGGCCTTCCCTGGCAGTCCGCCCCTGGACTCGAGTATAAGCCGAGGCGGCTTTTTTCAGCCCAAAAAGTGGGCTGAAAAACTCGGCTTATACTCGAGTATATACGGTAGATGCTTTTTTAGAAGAAAATAACATTAACAGTTACTATTAGCGGTTATCAGTAAAAAAACAAAAAATAAAATGAATACCGTCCATCTGTAAAATAAAATAAAATAAAAAATAACTCCCCTTACCCCAACACCCTTGGTTGAACTTGATGGACATATGTCTTTTTTCAACCGTACAGTAATGGATTCTATTCTGAAGTATAAAACAATCCCTGATAAGTACAAATTAAAAACTATTGCATAAATATCCACCCCCTCAGTCAGAGTTAATGGCCAACCATAGACAACAAAAGTATTCCTGATGGCAAAATAAAAGGGATATCTTTATCAGGTTTTCAAAAACTAAACTTGGACCCGGGGTTGGAATCATTTTTATATAATTTCCTAAAGATGCTCTTTAAAGAGGACCAACCACATTATGCCAGTCCTGTAGTCTGAAAGATCCCATATCGGGAAGCCCCGCTGTCTGATACCCATGTGATTGCTCAAAATCACTCACCTTTCTGGCACTCCCAATCCATTCAGATAGCCTGGGGCGGAAGCGTGCCACAGACCACAGGGAGTAAGGGGGTGTGGCTGCTTTCCTTTTACCTATGCCATCGTTTTGTTCAAGAAAAGATCTAAATGCTCTATATTAAAGTGGACCTGGGCTTTGGTCCTTTCCCCCGGTCGGGGTGCCGACATCATGAAATCCCCCAGATCGCCTCTTCCCGGTCATATGGCGCATGTGCGGCTGGCTGTCCAATCGGCGAGACGCTGACATCACATCGTCGAAGCCTCTGTCTAAGGCCAGCGGCTTTGAGCACATGCGTGAGCCAACGGTGCATGCGCAAGCCACGGCCGCATCCCCTGCTTCCTTCTAAAAGAGAGCGTGCCGGTGCTGGCCAATCACAAATGGCTGGCGTGGGCATGCGCCCTGCTAGAGGAATAGTGGGGATGCGGCCGCGGCTCCTGCATGCGCTGATGGACAGGGAATCAAGCTAAGTGTATGGGGCGACACGATTTTGGAGGGAATCCATTGGCACAGGAATCTTATAGTTTCCAGGGCAAATTGCGGTGGGTTTTGGTCCAATTTAATATGCACTGTATTGGACTTATTGAACAAGAGCACCTGCATGTGCTGTAAGACCGGTAGAAAAGTACATTTTGAGGGGAATCCAGGGGGTTTCAAACAGCGGTGACATCCCAAATCAGGATGCTCTAGGGACAAGAACCAAAACCCAGGATAGTAAAAATGCCAGGTTTTTGATCCACCTTAAGTGGGACTTGCCACCAGGAAGACTCATAATGACCACTAGAGTGCATTCACCAGCAGTAATTTATTGGGGGTGAGGTCTCATTTAAAAAAATAATCAAAAGCTGAAGGCGAATCTGGTGAGCGACTCTAACAGCGCCATGTAGCGTCACATGTATTACTAGCGACGGCTCAGTGTATAGCGCCGGTGCTCTAGCTTCCAGAGCGTCAGGTTTTACCTTTCGCTCAGTGTCGCTCTCCCATACATTTCAATGGCCATTTGTTTGCTTGTGTTTAAATAGCGTGTTCATTGTGTGACCTCTCCTGGCTGCGAACAAACACTTTTTTGACTTTTAATATTTTTATGCAAAATTGCATTTACAGGTCTGCCACTGTGTTATTGTGTTACTGTCACAGTGCCGACGCTCTATGTGTCTAGTGTTTTCTTGAATATGGTGTGGAGTGCCGATTGCCGGACGCACTGAGCTGGCGCTACCTCTCCCTCGCTGCAGCGCTGTACTAGTGTTACAGCACCCAACATGCATCACATTCATCAATGCCAGCCAGGTTACTACAGCGACTGAGGCACCCGCTTACAGCATCTACTAGCAGTCGCTCTAAGCGCTGCTATATAGGCGCTCATCTGGCAATGCCTGGCGTTAGTAGTGAATCAGCCTCTAAGATTCACTTTTGCCAGCTTGTCCAAAAGAGCAAGTTTTTGGTCCTGTTGTTTGTCCAATTTTTGGTATCATGGCTTATGACCTACAGAATTCTGTAATGAGAATAATTTAAATAGCATAATTTACTCACACATTTTAACCCATACTTGGCCTTAATTAAACAAATACATTTCCATAAAATATTGGATGAAAATAAGGGCTGCTTCATACATTGCTTCAGAATAAGACATGAAATAATATATAAAATAAGTTAAATTACTGCGCTGAGTTTGTATATTTCAAAATGCTATCCCTTACAAAGTGCAACTGCTCAACGTATTAGTAATGTAACACAGAGCAGTTATAATAGTTATTTCAATCAGCATGTCCAACCATTAAAAAATGTCCCAGTGTTGTCCCGCAGGCACATGCACAATTTCAACGTTGCTGAGGTGAATCTTACAGCACCATTCCACGTGCCCACCACTTTATAGGCTATGCTCTTACCAGAGGAAGGTTTAGTTGTCAGTCTTTTTGTTATATGTCTCCATAGGGTTTCTCCTGGATTAACTTGCAATTATCCGTGGAGCTCCTCTTAATATAGGTCCCAGATACTCCTTCCAAAGGTCACTGGTATAAAAAGCATGTGCCTTCGCACCAGCTCATTTAAAATGTTACTATAAAAACAAGAAGGAGAAAAGGGATCTAGCGCAATATGTTTTTTAATAAAAAGATATATATATAAAGTGGCAATCACGCACTCACATATAGGTATCTGTACAAGCGCAATATATGCCAAGAGCGGTTCTCACCCAACCTCAATGTCACCTCGGCCGATGGTGGTAGGAGGGAGACCGCCGCTGGTACCAAGGTTCCAAGGACTGCAGTATGGTAGTGTCGCCGCCGCTGTCCTCAGTAACGCGTTTCGTGGCGGCAACTGCGGCTTTTTATATTGTAATGGTCGGTGCGCGCTGTAATGGTCGGTGCCGCCGCGCCACCAGTCAGGAAGAAGTTGCATACGGCAACGAAACGCGTTACTGAGGACAGCGGCGGCGACACTACCATACTGCAGTCCTTGGAACCTTGGTACCATCGGCCGAGGTGACATTGAGGTTGGACGTTGAAATTGTGCATGTGCCTGCGGGACAACACTGGGGAATTTTCTAATAGTTGGACATGCTGATTGAAATAACTATTATAACTGCTCTGTATGAAATAATATATGGCACAATTCAAATCTCTGAAATAAAGCTTTAATATTATTATGGATGTTTATTTATATAGCGACATCCTCATCAGTAGCGTTGTACAAAGTGGTTATAACAGACAGGGTAAAACATACAGAGCATAGACTATTACAAACAAGATTCTACAAAGTGAATGCTATGAAAACAGTGTACTTACAGTCTAAAGGATGGGCCCGAAAGAAGAAGTAACCAGAGTCAAGGACAGAAGAAGGACAGAAGAATATGGTATTTTTTTCCATTAGATAGATTAGGAGAAGTTCTTTGAATCAAGGCCTAGTGTTGACACCATGCCTCGCTAGTTACCCTTATGCAAACTACTTATTGTAAGGTAGATAATTCTGCGGGTTATTGACTGTCTAGTTGCGATATTATCCGAAAACAGGTATGGAATGAAAATGTACCTATGGAGGCAGAAATGCCTAAAACTTGATGCCAGATTTGCCCATCTTGTGGAACTCAATTTGCAATCACTTACTAGCTAATTCAACATCTTTTTTTTTTTAGATAACAGATGTAACCAATAACAATATGTTACATATTCCTTAGTTAAATCACGTCACAGTAACTTACACTACATTCTGCCGCTTGTGGTAAAAACTAATCTGACAATGTAATGCAATGTAAGTTTTAAAAAAATGTAAATAATATACTTTTGAGGTTTAGATACTAGCTGTCAATTCATATATCAGGTGTTTAAGTTGAATTTATTGAGGCGGAGAGAAGCTTCCTGAAAAACCAAATAAAAAACAAGATACCTGAGATTTGCAGTTCAATGACTATTCAATTATCTTCTTAAAGCCTGGCCACAAAATCCTCTTTTTATTCGTGGAAAAAAATGAGTTTACCCTTAAAGTATTGGACTCTATTTTCATGTTTTAAACATATTTATTTGATAAATGTTATCTTATTTATTTAATTTTACATTTTTTTCCATGCAAAGTGTCCTTACCTGCCAGCCAGAGGATTCATCCTGATGTGCTGCTGAATAATATTGTTGAAGCCAAGATTTAGCTTACTTTCTGTAACCTAGCCCTTGGATTTTTTTTATATATGACCACCTTTTTTGACCCTGAGATGTGGACCTTTTTCCACCTCTGTTGCATCAGACTGGGACATACCATGTCCTGTCCCTGCATAGGAGATACAAAATACAGAATAGCTTTATTGGCCAAGTACACAAGGAATTTTTGGGGGGTTCGGTTACATTGAGGGGGAAAATATTAGTGTCAGGGAACCGTGGATCACGTGATCCAACTATCAATCAGGGACCTCCAATCATGCAGCCCCCTTCCCAAAACCCTGCCCGTTTGCCTGCTAGCGGGACTACCAGGCCCAAAGCCTTGGGACACACAGATTCTTGGCAAAAAGATTGCTCAAGTTAAATATAGGTTTTAATGCAATGAGCACACTAGGTAGTGATAACAAACATTTGGCTATGATGGAATATGAATGAATACAAATGCTGTTCTGAGAAGTGGGTTACAGGTTACAGCAAGTTACACACAGAGATATAATAGTCAGTTACCTTAACATGCAGATGTAGAGTGGTGATAAAGAGCTCCCACATGGAGGTGAGTGGCAAGCCTATTGATGGGCACCTCCAGCATGCTGCAGCATGACTTCCCCCAGAAGTGACCCTGTTCTCGTCTCCTTGGCCTACCTTTAAGCACGGTCTCTGCCCATCCACCCCCCCTCCTCCCAGACACAGGTCCTGTATAATTCTCTTCAAGCCCCCATATGCTATACACCTCCCCAGCAGAGGAGGATCCTGGCTCCTCTCTGTCTGACCAAGGTGTTAGGAGAGCCGCAGGGGGCTTTTCATCCTCAAACTGCCTTTTCTGTATGTCAGAACCTCATGCCCATATATGGACTTCCTTTTCCTGCTAGCCTTGTAAGGGTGACATTTGCTACTTACAGAGAATCTTA
Source organism: Gastrophryne carolinensis (assembly GCA_027917425.1). Lineage (NCBI taxonomy): Eukaryota > Metazoa > Chordata > Amphibia > Anura > Microhylidae > Gastrophryne > Gastrophryne carolinensis. Next base: position 219,178,713 of record CM051240.1, on the reverse strand, counting down.
AAGGGGGATGCCGGGCATCAGCAATAAAATGAAATGTAATATTTGCCCAATTCCTCACAATTAGTTTAGAGGATAATATACCTACTGTGCACCCTTGCAGTTGCTACATGTTGTTTTCGTCTGTCATGATTTTCTGTAGACAGCAGCCACTAATCACCTCATGCTGAACCATCTGAGGAACCATGTTAGAAACAAAACAAAAAATAAAGTAAAAAAATCAAATTGGGTGACAAAGTGAAGGGGCTAGTGGTGTGACCAAGACTCTTATGCTGGATCCTCATGCCAAAGCTGACATCTCATACTGTCTCATCTGTCTCTTATGTGCTAGCAGCTAAAAAAAATATTTTATTATACTAGTGAGTGAGTGAAAGCAAGAGACACAGTCATTCCCAGATTTTCTCACACAGAGGCAGAGCTATTCATCCATGCTCCAAAAATGGAGATATGAAGTCATCCCAACAATTCTGTTCTACATCTTCTAAGTGATCTGACTAGCAGACATCAACTTTAAGGGTGGTAAAAAAAAATATTTTCTGGTCAGCCTAGACTGTTTATTTAGGATTAGAGATGAATTTGGTGTCTTTTAGGATTTTTTACTAGATCACATGGGTATCACAAACAACTAATTCATAACCAGTGCAAAACACAACACCTTACCTTCCAACTGTAGAGGAAGGGCAGACTGTGATTTAATTTACTGAAAACCATCCTTTGCTATTTACGCTGTGTAATGGTAATTACCATATTCAGTACCCTGAAGGGTATACCAGTGAGGTAGTTAATTAGTTAACTAAGTTCTTATTACAGTTTTACAAGTAAGGGGCAATTTCACTAGTGCACTAAATATACTGTTGCACACATAGACATGAGGGTGACACCTGGGGTTTGGTGAATGAGATCTTCTCAGACCCAGAGGTGTCCCCTGTGGCATTTGGGAAATGTGGCGGCTCTTTAGCCTGCATACTGCAGGGGTACAAACACAGTTCCAGCCCAGTTTCTTATTGGAAGTTCCGCCTACCACTAAAATTCACCAGCTTTTAGTAAAATTCAGCAGCTGGATCATCCCCAGCCCCTCCCAGTGATTCATCCCCCCCCCCTTCCACCACATGCCAAATTTATTCAAAGTGGTCTTAGTGACAAATGTGTTTGCGGAATTATGGAATCCCCTATGACCACTAACTGTGTAATCCTACCTTCAGTCCCAGCCACCGGATTACTAGTGGGGTTGTTTTCCTGGCTGTTAGGGAGAACAATTCTGACACCCTTACATCATTACCCAACTTGGCTGCTCCAGTTGGGTATACATATGACAAAGTGTGCACTGAAGTAGACCTTGAATGTTCCTGGCCATTATCCCAGTTACAAAATAGCAGTAAATACAAAAAAAAGTGCTTACAGTCAGTTGCGGAAACTTCTGCTAGTAACTTCTGCTTTTAACTCCTGCTTTTTAACTCACACTTATACTATGATTCACAAAACAAAACGGATATAGTTTGTAATATTTTATTTGCCAAGTGACCAGGATTTGCAACAAATTAACATTGTGATGCCACCATAGTAACAGGGTAAAGCCCCTCGAATGCCCCCGCTTTGAGGCACAAGGCTTAGCACAGTCATTTAGGTGTCCACAAAAGTTGTCTAAGCAGGGTTGGAAATGCCAAGGAGAGTCATCCCTGAAGCAATTGTTCGATCTGCACATTTATGAAAGACACAAAGTGGGCCTAAAAGAGATTCTTGAACCTATCCCCAACCATCACCTCCTTCTGATGCTGCTGCAGCTGGACCAATCTCTAGCCAACGCTATTGCTACTAGAAAATATTCCCAGCTGCCAATTTGTCGTGTTGCAATCCCCACCACTGCCAGCATCGTTAGTCTGCTTCAGGGAAGCCTGGGATGCTTCCATACAAAAGTAAAAAGACAAAAACAGGCCAGAATGGGGGAAATAGGTATCCCATTCTTGGAGCCTCCCACTGTGGCCGCCACCCAAGGTGCAATCTTAATTGAATATTGTATATACAAATCAAGTTTTTGCTAACAGAAGAGTTTTTATTTAATTTATAAGTAGAGATGAGCGAACCGGTTCGGACGAACCGGAATTCGCTCCGAATTTCAGGAAATATTCGATTCGGCACGAACCCGAATATTTTGTGGTTCGTGCCGATCGAATTTTTCCTGAAATTAAAAAAAAAAAAATGCCGGCATGGAGACAGCGGAGCCGGCCCTCTGATGACGCGCTCTCAGATGACAGCTGAGAGCGGTGCCGGCCTCCACGCTCCGGACCTGCAGGTAAGTGTTTGCTTTTTTTTGAAATGCCGGCATGGTGGGAGCGGGCCGGCCGGTTCCGCTGACAGCGGAGCCGGCCGGCCCGCTCCCACCATGCCGGCAAAAATGCTTTTTTTTTTTTTGTTTTTGTTTTTTAAATGCCGGCATGGTGGGAGCGGGCCGGCCGGCTTTACCGGCCCGCCGGCCGGCTCCCACCATGCCGGCATTTATGATGGGGAACTTCGTAAAAGTTCGATTCGGCCGAACCCGAATTTCTTTGTGAAATTCGGCGAATCGGCCGAATCGAACTTTTCAAAAGTTCGCTCATCTCTATTTATAAGGAATTCATTGTTTTTCTCCAGCCAAGAATGCTATCTATTAATATTATTCACATACGCTATCCTTTGTGCATACTTTAATGAATTGTGTCTTTTGTAATTAGGTAACTATTGTATACCTTGCATCACCAGTGCGTGACTGCAGCTTGTCGCACACTACCGGCACATATGTGTCATGCTGCACCGTTATCGGAGAAGCCTGGTTTGTATTGCATGTCATTCTGCCCTTTTTTGTAGAGACACATATCTGTGTGTAGAATTAGTGTGCATCATCTCCAGGGACACATGGGGGACTGCGCAACGCTGCATCTCCAGCATCGGTGACTGCGAGTGCGTCATCTGGGGACAGAGACTTCTCTTAGCACCATTGTAGTGGTGGCTGTTGTGGAGCTCCTGGAACACACAATATAACATTGTAGGTGAGGATGATCTTATTACCTGCACTCAGCTATTTGTAAAATATTTTTTTTATTGTATATATCATATAAATATATGATTTATTTTCAATTTTGGAACTCACTTGAATTTACTGCCTGATATTGTTTGGCACATATAAAACACATCTGGTATTGCAGTTGCATGGTTTCGGTCATTTCATATGGTCATTTTTTCGTTATGATTTATATGAAATATATGTGTTCTTTTGGTGGCATTTTTTAGAGCTTTTAGCCTATAATATTTGTATATACGATGTGATTATGAGGGTGCAGTAAGCAAAGGTGTAACCCTTGTTTTTGCGTGTTTCAAATTCTAAATAAAAATAGATATTGATTTTAGGGTCTGGTGGTTTAGTTTTTCTGGTGCGACCAATTATGGCTTTCTAGACAATTCGCCTAATTTGCATTAGGGCCAAACAGTTGTGGAGATGTCTGCAAAAAAAATACCTTAACTAGTGAAAACTGTTGGACGCTGTAAGTCAGGCCCATAATGTATCTACTGTATGCAAACCCAATTATAGTCACATTTAGTCAAATTACCAGTGAAAAAATGATGTATCATGAACCTATATTAAACATAAATATAATCATTAGGTAATAAATATGTTTCTGGTTTCAAATAGTATGCTTGCAGAGAAGCATATACCCTGTTTAAAACAATACAAAGGCAAAAACGGGTAAAAACCCCAATACAAAGGCAAAAACGGGCAAAAACCCCAAAAATTCGGGTTCTTCAACTTTGGGCGAACTTTGAAAAAATTCGAACTTTGAAATCAACGGGGACCAGAACTTTGGGGATGGCCATGGAGGAGGGGATTCAGAGTGTGCAGTAGAAGCGCTGAGCGCCGATCCCCTTCTGTCAGAAGCGGCAGCAATGTTTCAAACGGGCACCAGCCGAGGCTACAAAAAGATGGCTGCTGGCTCCCATAATTGAGGACACTTCTTGTGCCAGCACTAGGAGTGTCCTCACTCATGGGAGCTGGTGGCCAACTTTTTGCAGCCTTGGCTGGGGCCAGTTTGAAACGCTGCTGCTGCTGGCACTGCTGCCACCACTCCACCGCCTCTGCCTCAGCCAGTCAGATGATTATCAAGCCAGAGTCAGGAAATTTCTGAAATGTACATCAGAACAGCATGTTGGTGTACATTGCTGAGGTACAACAGATAATCTCCACCTTGAGCACATATTATTGGCGCACTATAATGGAAATTTTTTAAAATGCCATTGAAAGTGAAATTACCCTTTAAAGTCTAAGAGGAAATACGAGTGACACAGAAGGTAAAGGTGCTTGCTTTATATCATTGTTCAGCCATCTTTATTAAAAAAGGGATTGTATATAGCTTTATAGACCAGCTAACAGCCCATATGTTAGTGCTTTTGGATGCAAAGGTATGATGTATAGTGCTTGATGATGGTTTGGATTTAGTAAAAGGCTTTTGAGGGGGTGTGAAAGGAGAAGAGTTAAATTAGGAGATTTGGTAGGCTACCCTGAAAAGATGAGTTTTTAGGGAGCGCCTAAAATGGTTAATATGAATTAACCTAGTTGCATGGGGTAGGGAATTCCAATGAACTGGTGCAGCTCCGGAGAAGTCTTGTAGGTGGGAGTGAGAGGTTCAGACTAAGTTCGATATTAGTTTTAGACTGTTTTGCTCAGTGTAGGGCACAGGTAGGGTGGTGGACAGAGATTAGGGAAGACATATAGGCTGGTGCTGGAGAGCTAGAGTAATCATTTTAAACTGTATCCTTTACTGTATGGGTAACCAATGCAAGGACTGGCAGAGGTGGAGGCATCAGGGCCTTCCTTAGGTTGAAGTCAGCTTCTCACTTTTGCCCTCCACAAAAATTTTGCAAAGGCACCCCCTCAAAATGGCCCATCTGTGAGCTACTTTAGGCTCCCCACACAAAAATGTTAATGTGGCTCTGAGATGGATGCAGGTATTGAGGTGGTTCCTGTTGACTTCTCCTGCTGGTTCCTCATGGACTAAACCATTTGATTGCTGCAGTGTGGGGTGTGGTTTCTGGTCTCCATTTTTACAAATTCTTATTTTCACTATCTGTGGGGGGGGGGGGGCATAGAAGGGGAAGTTTATACAGAAGCAGAACTCCATCCTATGCCCTCCAGTTGACTATACTCTCCTGATCTTGCTAGATAACCAGGAGATGGTAACCAGGGAACATAGTTTTCTACAGGGTGTATTGCAGCTTCTGATCCCCACTGTCACTGATACTAGGGCTGGCATGCACCCAGATTTTTAGAGTTTTAGAGTAGAAGCCTGCCCTGCAGAAGCTCCTTCCCCTCTTGGGATGGGGTTGCCCACTGCCTGACCCCCCCCCCCCCCCGGCTGTAAACAGGGGAGCTGTGCCACCTCCACCAGAGTTGTGCATTGTTGCTGTGTGCATTGCTTTCTCAAGTATTGATAGCACTTATGTGTCCAAAAAGTAATAGACCCTTTCTCAAAGCCCCATATATGCTGATATTCAAAACAATTCCAGTATTAGAAGATCTCCCTTCATGTGGCAACATTCTGGCATGGAAAATCTACTGCCTCTCTGTGGTTTCCACCAAATGGTTAATTGCATCAATTAACCTTTTTGATCAATAAGATTTTGTCTAAATGAAAGAATTTCGATAGAAACCAAACTATACTTCACTGCCTTCCATTTCCTTGAATGCAAAATAAAGAACATTATTAAAACAATGTGTGCTTTGATCATCTATCAGCCATCATTTTAGGTAAGACACCTTCTCAACTCTGGCTAGTCTAAGCCTTGTGATTAACTCAGGATGGTGACTGCCACGAAATAAGCATGTCTTTTGTCCTTATTGATTTATCATGGTGCTTTATTTACTATGTCTGCATTTTCATTAGTGTGGCGAGGAATAGTTTCAGAATTAACATACACCCTTATCTTCTATCATTTGCAAGTCATTAAGAATCGCCCCGCATCGTGACATTTAGCGCATACAATTACAGGCATAAACGATAAGAATACCATTAGTTAATTGGTTTCAACAATTTAAATAAAATTTTTCAGCCGTTCCTCTATTCCTTCTGCTGCTTTATATATTTATTTATTTCATGGAGGAGGGGAAGCAGAAGGTCACCTCAATAAATGCAAGGTGGAGAGACAATAGATTGCAAAACGAGGTTGAAACAATTTTTTTATTTACCTTTATTTTAGCACTGTTTATTTTAAAATGAAAATTGTTAACTTTCTTTTACTCTACAATTATTATACTATTGCCCTGGCTTAGCAATCTGTGTCCCCCATTCTGACCCTCAATTAAACTTTGATCCCCAGATGCCAATGTGTAAGAAAAGTTGAACCTGAATTCCCCTTTTCCCACTCCAAATTGTTAGGCAGAGTGTGTCTAGACCCCTCAATCTAAATTTATTGGCAGTGAGGAATGTACCCCCCCATGTCAAATTAATTTTAGGAGCGTACACAGATCTCCCCTATTGATCTAATTTAATAGAGAGTGCCTGTATAAATGCCATCAAATACAAATGAATAGGCACAGTGCAAAGTCCCACCCAAAAATATTAGGCAATGTGCCGGCAGGTTACTCTCCCAGACTTCAAAGATAAGACAGGCATGCATATTAGTGTGAGCAGGTGGCTTCTGGGGCTTGCGACAATAGATCCTCCTGTTGGCTGTCTTAGACTACCCCAAATAGTTTTCCTTTGTCTTGCCATGCTTGATCTTCAGCTGCATAGAGAACCCTCCCAAAAGGTAATTTGGCTCAAGTCAATGCAAACTGAATTATCGGTCTTTTTTGGGACGGGTTCTCTTTGTAGTTGCTATAGGTATTTGGTTTGGCTTCATCAGCATAAGCTAGTAGAAAGAGGAAAGGTTTTACTGTGTGATTGTATAGTTGATCCTTAGCTGTCTTTTGGGCACCAGAGGCACATCTTTCCTGTTCCTGTTTTGACCTGACTTGAAAAAAATTGAAGAAAAGGCCAACAATGAGGTGGGCCTTAAATTAGGAAAGTTGAAAACCTTTTGTGTCTGCACCCTGTCTTCAGTGGCTGAACTAGAGCTAGTCACTGCTACAGAAGTTCCCTGTGTACATGGCTTCAACCCCAATAATACCTATTAATGCACATTCAATTGGATCTAGGTTTCCTCTGCTCAATCCAAAACTGATAATATGCCTGGAGTGGAGGTTAGGCATGAAATTTGTATAGTAGTAGACATCTCTTGATACCAGCTATTAATTGCAGCAGTCACTAAAGCCTCTATGCAGAGCTAACATAAAAAAGATTGCATTAGATACAGTGGATGTAAAGGAAAAGTTTGAAAAATTCCCATCTGCAGAAAACCATTAACATACAGTAATCAATTTTCAACCTTTACCAAAATTACAAAGCAGAGAAAGAGCCCCAATTTGGGATTCCCTAGAGAAAAGCCAGCAGCCGATCGTGGAATCTTTTAGTTTTTAGGCCAGCCACTTTTGGGGCACTTTTAAAGGCTTGAGTGGCAAATTTAATAGGGAAGTGTATTCTAGAGAAGTGGAGCTACATGTTAAGTTCTGAAGATGAGAGTTGAAGAACATGATTAAGGTTAAGGACAGGAGAAGGTTGTGGGCAGAGCAGAGGTTCTGTCTGGGATCTAAGGTACCTTTTGGATAATCTTATTCTGCAGGAAGACAATGATATCAAGAAGTGAGTTCTTGAGAACACACATTTGAATGGAAATTCCTAATCAGTTGGGCTGAAATTTTCATAATCCTGAGCAGTGTGCCCACCTTTGCTTCATGGACAAACTACCAACCTGAGGAAAGGTGGAGATGAGAGGTTGAGTTGCAAATAGTAAGTACTAAGCAGGGTGGCAAGTGCATCAAAGGGCAACAGGACTGTGAACTAGATTGGTTAAGTCAGCTGATTGGCTTAAAGGCAATTTTGAAGGCTTAAAGTGTTGGAGGGTGGAAAATTGTATAGGGAATGAAAGTGGAGAGTGGAACTTGACCAGGTTTCAGGGCAGGATAATGACATGGACAAAGACAAAGATTTGGCTTGAGTAGCAAATTTAATGGAGAAGTGTATTCTAGAGAAGTGGAGCTGCATGCTAAATTCTAAAGATGCGAGTCAAAGGACATGATCAGGGTTAAGGAAAGGAGGAGGTTGTGGACAGAGCAGAGGTTGTGTCTTGGACTTGTAAGATGCCTTGTGGACAATCCTTTTCTGGTGCAAGGTAATGTTACCTGCCGTTTAAAGAATATTTCAGCAGTTTGCTTTATCCTAATAGATAAGTCTGGATTTGTTGAAAATATAATTACCAGAATGACTAGAAATCAACACAAACAGTTAGAAACAATTGTTCAGAGGGTCTGAAATATACATTTTTATTGCCTTATAGTGTATAAAATTCTGCCTAATATCACATTCCCTGGAAAGAAATCTTGCATGAGCTGTAACGGTTACGGGATTTAATTGTCCCAATAAACAAGCTTTTAAAACTGTTCTGAAATGTTTTATAATAACATGCTTTGGTCTTTCTCCCCACAACTGCAGAAATAATTAGGAGTAAGTGCCATTGTGTACAATGCCTTCTGGACTAGGCTGAAGGTGAAGGAGAGAGTAGCATGCTACCCTTGTCAGCTGCAAGGGTAATTACTGCTGGCTGAAATTACTCAACATTTGTTTATAAGCTCCCCAGAGCATGCTCTAAATAGATTGTCTGTTATAGTCCAATCATATTAAAACCCCTCTTTCTGCAAACAGCTACCTCCTGTTTCTAGAAGCCTGGCTGGGAAATCCTGCTGCTCACTTACTGAACACCGCACGCTGCCGATTTATGTTTATTGTGACTGATTTTACGATCTGCTTTATAACAGATACCATGCATATTTCACATGTACTCTTGGTGTGACTGGTGAGTGGATATTAGGTGGGTTCAATCTCCAAAGAAATGTCACACATGGCCACTGAGGAGAGCAGGGATGAAGAAGATCAAAGGTAAATACGTTTATTAACCTCTACCTGCCAGGGTTGTATTTCAGCATAAGCTACAAAGGTTGTGATCTGGGTTGGTTGCTAGAATCATAATAATAATAATCATACCTCCTAACTTCCTTGATTTGGAGTGACTGTCCCTCTTTGAGTCCATGTCCCCCTGTCCCTCGTTCTCCGTTGCCCCTCTTTGAGGTATAGCATGCAGATCTGCATCAATAAATTATTCACTTGCCTATTTAATGTGTTTATACTGTAACTTTTACAACCTCCTACCACCCCTTAATGGGGGTTGTGGCTTAATTTTACAATAGTCCCTCTTTACCACACTGAAAAGTTGGTAGGTATGCTTTATAGCTGTCCAAGGTGCAGAGTAGTTACATCATTAATGTTCTTCTGTTCCGCCTGGAATCAGCATACTAGCCCCCATACCCTGTCTGGTGTCCTACAAAGGGTGAGGGGAGACCTTTGCTGATGGGCACTAGGCTCTTCTGCAACCCTGGTGCTTATGATGGAGTGTAGGTATAGGAGAATAGCTGACCCCCAAACCTTGGGGTCCCTTACCAGTTTACAAGTTGTGTAATGATTGTTGAAATATAACCCCACATTATGATAAGAACATTTTGCTAAAAAAAACTACATTTTATTTACCCACCACTGGTATACCACCACCAATCTCCTGGTTCAGACTGTGTTTTGATGCCACAAGTGGGACACTGAGGACCCCGGGTGAGGGAGGATTGAATAATATGAGTGCCTCCTGGGGGATAAATATAGTCTGGTGCTATTGCCAATGGACCCTGCACAGGCCCGGTATGCTTGGGGATATAAGCACTGCTTCAGGAGAAGCCAATACATGGCAGCCATGGTCACTCCCAATACCAAGCGATTCAAGCTTAGATCTGTGCCAAAGGGCATAGGAGTTGCTCTGCCAGTGCAGTCAACCTAGTATCAATATAGTAGCTGCAGGGAGGGCGCAATCTAAAAAAACTTTGATGAAAAGTTTAGAATTATATATATATTAATAGTTGAAAATCTCCAGCTATGCCTCAGAATCGAACAGGAGTCTAATTAGCTCCTTAGTCATTACTATATATACCAAAATGGCAAACTTGCTCCTTTTTATTCTCTACAAGAACACAATAGACTGTTTTCTATTATTTTCTATAAAAAAATAAATACATTCATCATCAATGGTTCATAAATCAATGAAAACAAGTATGTACTATTATTTCAGGACTATGGTCATAAGGTCACTATTTCCGAAACTAGGAAAGGCTTCCACTTTACCAAAATGTTAAGTCTGCAAGTGAATCACTTGGATAAATCATGCTGTGGGAGAAGATTTAATAGTGTCATTGTCACTGGAATACCAGTTGTAGATTGCTAAGAAATTGATTTTTCCCCTTTACTAAAAATACACTAAAGGCAATGCTGCAGATAATTCTCAAGGTAAAGGCCTCTGAGTGATTTGCAGCCATGGACAATATAAAGTATTTATGTTCCTTGTCACTCTTTTAATCAAATAACAAAATAAGGACATAGTAGCCGGGGCATCATTTTGTTTTACAACCTCTTGAATGAACTCCTACTGGTATGTATAGTTAGTGTAGGTAATAGTATGGCTAGAATGAAAATTCCTTTTCATAGCTGCCTGCTGCCACTAAGCCAGGTGGGAGAAACATTGTTTTACTACTGTCAGTGACCCATACACTTTAAGCGTTACAAAATGAAGCAAAAGGCCAATGAGCCCTTCAGGCTGTTGAATAAATAAAATAAAAAAATTGTACAAAAGCTTGAATAGCTCTATTTTGAGACTGACCTTGGCCGCTACAGTACTGGCATCTAATGCAGTGACACATGTCTCCTCTAAGGCCCCGTACTTGTGCTCCTTATACTGGGCCCCTTTGCATTGGCATCAGACTCTATATACTCAGCAAGAGGAGAGAGAGCTTCATATCTCACACCTCCCCCTGACTGTTTATAGAAGTCCAGCTCTATTCCCCTCCTTTCTTGTCAAGCCTCCTGGCTACAACCATGGAGAGGTAGATTTCTGACAAGTAGATAGGGCTGAGCGGAGCTCCAGGTGTGGGGGCGCAGTGAAGAAAATAAGTCCAAATGAACAAATCAGAATTTAAGGGCTGGCAGCAAACAGGCAAAGTCCAATGAATAAATCCGAGTTCAAACCATGTAATCCATCCGAGTGTTAATCCAAGAGCAGGCCAGGAAATCAGTCAGGAAATGCAGGAAACAGGAAAATAGAATCCGGTAACTTAGCTGATAACACAGCAATGAAAACAGGCCAGCTGTCCATTTAAATAGTGCTGTCAACAAAGCTGGGAAGGACATCTCAGAGTATGAGTGATGTCACTTCCTGTCCATTGAGACCAAGAGAAACCCGTAAGTAAAAGGCAAGCCCAAGAGCTTATGCTCTAGACATTGTGCACTTGCAGTGTGTCGAACACCAGGCGGCACTGTTGAGCAGTGCAAGGGATGAAGAGCCAGATCATGTACAAACACACAAGCATGCACTTCTGCGACTGCACATAGACAGCGACGGAGACCTGACAGCACACCCACGTCCGATAGAGGAGCAAGAAAAGCGAGGAGACCAACATTTCTTTAGGCTCCATGGGTCATAGAGGAGCCAGATTTTGACCTCTAAACCCCTGATTGAACTGGATGACTGGTAATGGTATCATCTAGCACCGGAAATCTCTGCCAGTCCTTTGGAGAAGACTTGAGAAAGGCCAAGTTTACTACAAGAGTTATTTATCTGAAAAAACGGACATACAAAGTAAAGTTGGTGGGATACTATGTAAAATGTTTCTTTTGGGGAATGGTTAAAAAAGGGACCTGCAACTATATTTGGTTTACACAGTAAAAAGAAACAGTGCTCAGTTACACAGGGACTTGGGGTGTTCCTGCAAGAATTGGACAGACACATTTCACCTGTCACAAAATGACTAGTTTCTTAGTTGATTGGCTGATCTGTGGCTTATGTGTGTTTATGACCCCTGTGAATATGGACATTCTAATCTGCATATCTTTTGCTGGGTACCTTATGCATCCTCTCAAGTATTGCAAGAGCTTTTGAATGATTCCAAATCTGGTTTCTGGGAGATGACAGAAGCACATGTTCGGCATTTCTGAAGTTTGACTTGCTAAAATCAGAGGATATTTGGGGTCATTACAAACTTTACGTTTTCAGGAATCTCACATACTCTATCATCAACTTTATATAATTTTTTGAGAAAACAGAATGTACCATTTTTGGATTCTAAGGAACAGGCACATGCATTTGGTTGTAACTGTTGGCTCATGTATACTATTAACTTATAACCCCGGGGAGCTTATTCCACTACACGGGGCTTGATTAAAAAAATTTAGAAAAACATTTGTTTTGGTTGGAAAATTGGATCGCATGTGAAAAACTTAAGTAACTTCAAGTGATTCAACAAAACTGACTAATTCAATTTGTCCAGTCGAAAATGCACTTGAAAAATGTATGTTTCCATTCGAAAATGGCTTTAGTAAGCAAAAATATTGCTTGAATTTTCCAGCTGAAAATCGTAAAAGTCTTTACCCCGAATGGTGCATTAGTTTTCTACATTTCACACAGCTTCGTGATTAGGAGATGCCCCCATTTTTAGTTCAATATCTTTTTATTAAGATTTTACAGCATATAATAAAGCAATACAGGATTTAGTACCGAAAAGAAAGAAAGAACAAGACATGTCGTTCTCTATGCCCGCGGGCGTACACACATTAACAACATACTAAAATCTGAGAACTCACCTCGCCCACCCCCTTGTCCTCAAACTCACCCTCCACCCGACCCTGTAGGTGGGGTCCCTGATTATACCAGGGATCAACACACTGTTTGACCCTACAACATACAAACCGGTATCACCCCCCACCCCCGACCCATCCCAAACCAGGGGCACCAGCCAGGAACAGCCTATTAATTGAGACCTTTAAGGTCCAATACCAGGGGGGAAACGGTGGACCGGAGGCAGTAGGGCTGACAATTGTTTTTTGAATACACTTGTGCAACTAGTCTTTTTGTTATGAAGGATCACATTCATCCATGTTATGCTAGTTATGTATTCATATATATTTAAGTATTTGATGTAATAAATCAAGGCAAATGGACATGCTGTTTTCTTTTGCTTCACATGTTTTATTATTCATTCGACTATTAGGAAAGGCAGCTGGATGACAGATATGTGGGAGTTAACATTATTTATTTAACTGTTTCAAATAAAATGAAAAAAAGAAGCAGGGCTCTTCCTTCAGATAACCAATCTGGTGCACCAGGCATAGTAAGGCCAAGGTCAGAAAGCCGAACAGTCTGCCCCCGGCCCTGGCACCTTTCCAACCCAATGGCCTTTGGCCAATGTTTAGCACTTTTCCTGGGTTGTCAGCTTTAATCTTTTATTAAAACAGTAATTAAAAAATATAAAATTACGGTAACTAATAAAGATATGTATTGAATAATAAATCATGGCAAATGGACTTGCTATTTTCTTTTGCTCCATATGTTTTGTTATTTAATTACAATCGCATAGGTTTGTTTCTGAAAACTTACTGGAGTTAACTTTTTATTTATATATTTTTACTGTTTCAAATTAAAACAAATCATGGCCCCTCCCTCCAAATTACAAGGCTAGTGCACCAGTCTGCTCCTGGCAACTCACTTGCCCCTTTAGCTTTTGACCCAGGTTTGGAGCTCTGCCTGGAGTGTTGGCAGTTTTAAATTGTAAATTAAAAAAATATAAAGTTAATTTCGCATTTCTTTTACACTGATCCATGATGATGGTCCATAAGCTAACTTTTCCCTCAGGTATGTCTATACAGTCATCATGTCTTCTGGATGGTGACACCAATCCCAAAAAGCAAAAAAAAAATACCAACACAAAAAGGAACCAACCAAAACTAACCACATTATTATTATAATAGGTTTTGCTATTATAATAATGCTTTAGCCTATCAGGATTAGCGAGGCATCCGGTTGAGTTTACTAGCTTTTGTAGTTAAACCGGACAGGATCATTAAATCAAAAGCCCAAACCCTTAAAAATGATTCCTCAGCACCTAAAATTAATATATTTTACGTTTTTAATCACTTACTTATTATTCTTTACTCCAAAAGGAATCCCAGAATACAGAACGGCAAAGTCAGAAAACACTTCCTATCTGAAGGTAGCCTAAGACTCCACAGGCCACCATCTTGTATGTTAAAAGGTTAAAAAAACGCAATAGGTGCCGGTAGGATGATTTTTATTGCGGGCAATCTGTATGTACAGGGTGGGGGAAACATTCGAGACAGGCTCTTATTCAGGGTGAAGGTCCGCTTTAAGACAATACCAACTGTGCTTTTTTGTTTTTATTTAGAGACACATTGTCAAATGTTAACATTCACAATTTTTGCACCTGCCAGATAGTTGATCTTTTCTGCTGGACTGCTACATACAAAATGATCTAACCATGTGCCCAGATTTTTCTCAAGTCTGACCACCCTTTCATTGACTAAAATGGGGACTGAACTCTTTGTCCTTCCAGCATCACACAGTGAGAGCAAATCCATTCCTTGAAGGTGCTGATGTCAGTTTATTTTTTTGATTGTCTGTTTATTTTGGTTCACTGCTCAAGGTATATTGAATACAAACCTTCAGGCAGGGGGAGAGTCCCTCCTCATTTCACACTGAATGTAAAAGCTCTGTTTGCCTGATCAAGTACAACACCTTTCTAAGAGATCAGACTTGCAGAAATCTAGTTGTAAGGGGGAACTGTTATAACATGGCAATGACATATCATCGGATAAGTCAGTGAAGAAAAGAATGTGATAAGGACCTCAGCTTTAGCTTTGTCCTCTATGACCACTCCTTATTCCTCCCTAAGAGGACTGATTTGTGGTTTTCCTGAAGCCTATGTAGTTATAGAATACATTCGGATATGTCTTAATATCCCTAGCTATTTGTTTTTCAAAGTCCAATCATTTGTGCATGCTTCCAGAGTTCTGCTCCTTGACTGAACCTGTATTCTTTCCTCACATTTGGTGCCGCTGTTTGAAATAAATCATTAAAACAAATAGCTTTCCACCAGCACTTGTACTGCCTCCTTTGAAAAGTTCTGCTTAATGAGTAGAGTTCTATACCTGGCGGAAGTATTTATGTCGAGGGTTGATAGAGAAGGAAATCCATACATAAATAACATTAGGTCCTACAAATGACCCATTTACATGGTAAGCGTGGTAAGTCTTGCAAGAAACTGTAATCCACATTTATTGGGTGTAATTTTTCTGGTATGTGAGAAAAGTAATTAACTTTGAAAGTTATTTGTAACAAAATTAATTTCTGTGGACATACAGTGGTATTTATTTTAATTAAAAGCGAGTCCTGAGGGACTTTTTTAAGAGAAAATGAATTAATAAAGATAAGCGAACATCAAATACTTTTAAACTCCCTAAAGGGAAAGTACATATGTAAGGACTTTCCCATCAGACAAGACATTAGACCTTCAATTTATTTTCCACTTGCTCCCATGACACAAATCTCTCACCTGTAGCACCAGTACAAATGTGTACCAGCATGCCAGGTGGAATCAATGGGTGCCTCCATACACATAAGTTCCTAAGGTACCTCCATACACATAAGTGTACAGAGGCGCCCACTGATCTTAATAAGAATGCACCACACCAAGGCCACGCCCACCCACTACACCAGCTTCTATCTGGGTCCCTCTGATACGGGCCACCTTCTGACGGGCGGCACCATCATGCATCCCACCAGGCACTGCATGTGGCCCCCGATCTTGCGCCTGCACAGTGCTCATTAATGGGATGCAATGGGGCACCCAAATTCCAGCGAGACTTTGCTGTGCAGCGTGGGACTTTGAAGAGCAGGACTAAAGCCGCACTGTCATTAAGCTGGCGCGATTGGGCCCTGAAGCAACTGAATGTTGCCGCAGCATGCAACAGCGACATCCAAAAAGTAGGGGCCGATGACGGGGGCCCCTTATAATTTTTAGTTCGATGTTCCTCTTTAACGTGATTGACTACCCAAATAAAAAAGGGTCCTCACCTTTTGTCCCCCCTGCAGATAATCAGTCTGCTCAGCAACTCGCCTGATCACTGGTTTGAAATCTACCTAGGCCCAAGATCTGTCTCTAGATCAGTGTTTTCTAACTAGTGGTCTGCGTACCCCTAGTCGTGGGCAATATCGGGTCAGGTGATATGCAGTTGGCCTGCAGACCCAATACAATCTTTTTCCATCTTTACATTGCCCATGGCTGATTTACATAGTAACATAGTGACATACCCCTCGATTCAAAGAGCAAAAGTTAATTGATTTCGGATCGAGAATCGTAAGTTTGGGTGGGTGTTAGTCATTTTTTCCTGTTTTTTTGGCCATTTCCGACTCGCACGAGCCTACGTACGAATGCGTATATGCTCTTATGATCAGCGGAAGTTCGTTCCTAAATTTTAGGATCAAAACGTAAAACTTAGGATCAAATCCTAAAACTTACGATTAGGGATGAGCGAATCGATCCGGACGAACCCGGATTCGATCCGAATTTCAGGAAAAATTCGATTCGGATCGAATCCGAATTTCCCCGCGATTCGATCACTCGAAGTTTTCCTTTAACATCCATTCATTTACATTACAAGCATTCTAAGATGGCGGGCGGGACATGTCTGGACATGTATCCCGCGCCAGTGCAAGCTGGGGCAGTCACATGCAGCCTATCAGCAGCCAGCAAGCCCGGTGACGTCACACAGCGGTATTTAACGGCGGCCATCTTGCTTTTCCTCATTTCTCTATTGCATTCGTGACAGACAGAACGCTGTGTAGCTGAGGCAGTTAGACAGGCAGGGACAGACAGGGACAGGCTGGAGACAGGCAGGAGACAGACAGGAGACAGACAGGAGACAGACAGAAAGCCAGGAAAAACGGAGCTGGCTGACAGGGAGATTTTTTTTTTTTCATCCAGCCTTTGTTAGCGTTTTCAGGCTGCTTATAGTAACTAACTGTGCATATATACTGAACTGATCTTAAGTCTGCTGTGAGGCATCCCATTCTGTGACTAAAGCAGCCTCTATTTAATAGCATAATAACCATTTGCACTTATTCTCATAGAAATCAGGCCTGATAAAGACACTTTTGCTGTGCATGCTCTCTGGTTTTTGTGGCACTGGCATCCCATTCTGTGACTAAAGCAGCCTCTATTTAATAGCATAATAACCATTTGCACTTATTCTCATAGAAATCAGGCCTGATAAAGACACTTTTGCTGTGCATGCTCTCTGGTTTTTGTGGCACTGGCATCCCATTCTGTGACTAAAGCAGCCTCTATTTAATAGCATAATAACCATTTGCACTTATTCTCATAGAAATCAGGCCTGATAAAGACACTTTTGCTGTGCATGCTCTCTGGTTTTTGTGGCACTGGCATCCCATTCTGTGACTAAAGCAGCCTCTATTTAATAGCATAATAACCATTTGCACTTATTCTCATAGAAATCAGGCCTGATAAAGACACTTTTGCTGTGCATGCTCTCTGGTTTTTGTGGCACTGGCATCCCATTCTGTGACTAAAGCAGCCTCTATTTAATAGCATAATAACCATTTGCACTTATTCTCATAGAAATCAGGCCTGATAAAGACACTTTTGCTGTGCATGCTCTCTGGTTTTTGTGGCACTGGCATCCCATTCTGTGACTAAAGCAGCCTCTATTTAATAGCATAATAACCATTTGCACTTATTCTCATAGAAATCAGGCCTGATAAAGACACTTTTGCTGTGCATGCTCTCTGGTTTTTGTGGCACTGGCATCCCATTCTGTGACTAAAGCAGCCTCTATTTAATAGCATAATAACCATTTGCACTTATTCTCATAGAAATCAGGCCTGATAAAGACACTTTTGCTGTGCATGCTCTCTGGTTTTTGTGGCACTGGCATCCCATTCTGTGACTAAAGCAGCCTCTATTTAATAGCATAATAAACATTTGCACTTATTCTCATAGAAATCAGGCCTGATAAAGACACTTTTGCTGTGCATGCTCTCTGGTTTTTGTGGCACTGGCATCCCATTCTGTGACTAAAGCAGCCTCTATTTAATAGCATAATAAACATTTGCACTTATTCTCATAGAAATCAGGCCTGATAAAGACACTTTTGCTGTGCATGCTCTCTGGTTTTTGTGGCACTGGCATCCCATTCTGTGACTAAAGCAGCCTCTATTTAATAGCATAATAAACATTTGCACTTATTCTCATAGAAATCAGGCCTGATAAAGACACTTTTGCTGTGCATGCTCTCTGGTTTTTGTGGCACTGGCATCCCATTCTGTGACTAAAGCAGCCTCTATTTAATAGCATAATAAACATTTGCACTTATTCTCATAGAAATCAGGCCTGATAAAGACACTTTTGCTGTGCATGCTCTCTGGTTTTTGTGGCACTGGCATCCCATTCTGTGACTAAAGCAGCCTCTATTTAATAGCATAATAAACATTTGCACTTATTCTCATAGAAATCAGGCCTGATAAAGACACTTTTGCTGTGCATGCTCTCTGGTTTTTGTGGCACTGGCATCCCATTCTGTGACTAAAGCAGCCTCTATTTAATAGCATAATAAACATTTGCACTTATTCTCATAGAAATCAGGCCTGATAAAGACACTTTTGCTGTGCATGCTCTCTGGTTTTTGTGGCACTGGCATCCCATTCTGTGACTAAAGCAGCCTCTATTTAATAGCATAATAAACATTTGCACTTATTCTCATAGAAATCAGGCCTGATAAAGACACTTTTGCTGTGCATGCTCTCTGGTTTTTGTGGCACTGGCATCCCATTCTGTGACTAAAGCAGCCTCTATTTAATAGCATAATAAACATTTGCACTTATTCTCATAGAAATCAGGCCTGATAAAGACACTTTTGCTGTGCATGCTCTCTGGTTTTTGTGGCACTGGCATCCCATTCTGTGACTAAAGCAGCCTCTATTTAATAGCATAATAAACATTTGCACTTATTCTCATAGAAATCAGGCCTGATAAAGACACTTTTGCTGTGCATGCTCTCTGGTTTTTGTGGCACTGGCATCCCATTCTGTGACTAAAGCAGCCTCTATTTAATAGCATAATAACCATTTGCACTTATTCTCATAGAAATCAGGCCTGATAAAGACACTTTTGCTGTGCATGCTCTCTGGTTTTTGTGGCACTGGCATCCCATTCTGTGACTAAAGCAGCCTCTATTTAATAGCATAATAACCATTTGCACTTATTCTCATAGAAATCAGGCCTGATAAAGACACTTTTGCTGTGCATGCTCTCTGGTTTTTGTGGCACTGGCATCCCATTCTGTGACTAAAGCAGCCTCTATTTAATAGCATAATAACCATTTGCACTTATTCTCATAGAAATCAGGCCTGATAAAGACACTTTTGCTGTGCATGCTCTCTGGTTTTTGTGGCACTGGCATCCCATTCTGTGACTAAAGCAGCCTCTATTTAATAGCATAATAACCATTTGCACTTATTCTCATAGAAATCAGGCCTGATAAAGACACTTTTGCTGTGCATGCTCTCTGGTTTTTGTGGCACTGGCATCCCATTCTGTGACTAAAGCAGCCTCTATTTAATAGCATAATAACCATTTGCACTTATTCTCATAGAAATCAGGCCTGATAAAGACACTTTTGCTGTGCATGCTCTCTGGTTTTT
The DNA here is from genome assembly GCA_027917425.1 of Gastrophryne carolinensis. Taxonomy (NCBI): domain Eukaryota; kingdom Metazoa; phylum Chordata; class Amphibia; order Anura; family Microhylidae; genus Gastrophryne; species Gastrophryne carolinensis. The sequence goes on along the minus strand of CM051240.1, from coordinate 219,158,994 downwards.
GTGGCACTGGCATCCCATTCTGTGACTAAAGCAGCCTCTATTTAATAGCATAATAAACATTTGCACTTATTCTCATAGAAATCAGGCCTGATAAAGACACTTTTGCTGTGCATGCTCTCTGGTTTTTGTGGCACTGGCATCCCATTCTGTGACTAAAGCAGCCTCTATTTAATAGCATAATAAACATTTGCACTTATTCTCATAGAAATCAGGCCTGATAAAGACACTTTTGCTGTGCATGCTCTCTGGTTTTTGTGGCACTGGCATCCCATTCTGTGACTAAAGCAGCCTCTATTTAATAGCATAATAAACATTTGCACTTATTCTCATAGAAATCAGGCCTGATAAAGACACTTTTGCTGTGCATGCTCTCTGGTTTTTGTGGCACTGGCATCCCATTCTGTGACTAAAGCAGCCTCTATTTAATAGCATAATAAACATTTGCACTTATTCTCATAGAAATCAGGCCTGATAAAGACACTTTTGCTGTGCATGCTCTCTGGTTTTTGTGGCACTGGCATCCCATTCTGTGACTAAAGCAGCCTCTATTTAATAGCATAATAAACATTTGCACTTATTCTCATAGAAATCAGGCCTGATAAAGACACTTTTGCTGTGCATGCTCTCTGGTTTTTGTGGCACTGGCATCCCATTCTGTGACTAAAGCAGCCTCTATTTAATAGCATAATAAACATTTGCACTTATTCTCATAGAAATCAGGCCTGATAAAGACACTTTTGCTGTGCATGCTCTCTGGTTTTTGTGGCACTGGCATCCCATTCTGTGACTAAAGCAGCCTCTATTTAATAGCATAATAAACATTTGCACTTATTCTCATAGAAATCAGGCCTGATAAAGACACTTTTGCTGTGCATGCTCTCTGGTTTTTGTGGCACTGGCATCCCATTCTGTGACTAAAGCAGCCTCTATTTAATAGCATAATAAACATTTGCACTTATTCTCATAGAAATCAGGCCTGATAAAGACACTTTTGCTGTGCATGCTCTCTGGTTTTTGTGGCACTGGCATCCCATTCTGTGACTAAAGCAGCCTCTATTTAATAGCATAATAAACATTTGCACTTATTCTCATAGAAATCAGGCCTGATAAAGACACTTTTGCTGTGCATGCTCTCTGGTTTTTGTGGCACTGGCATCCCATTCTGTGACTAAAGCAGCCTCTATTTAATAGCATAATAAACATTTGCACTTATTCTCATAGAAATCAGGCCTGATAAAGACACTTTTGCTGTGCATGCTCTCTGGTTTTTGTGGCACTGGCATCCCATTCTGTGACTAAAGCAGCCTCTATTTAATAGCATAATAACCATTTGCACTTATTCTCATAGAAATCAGGCCTGATAAAGACACTTTTGCTGTGCATGCTCTCTGGTTTTTGTGGCACTGGCATCCCATTCTGTGACTAAAGCAGCCTCTATTTAATAGCATAATAACCATTTGCACTTATTCTCATAGAAATCAGGCCTGATAAAGACACTTTTGCTGTGCATGCTCTCTGGTTTTTGTGGCACTGGCATCCCATTCTGTGACTAAAGCAGCCTCTATTTAATAGCATAATAACCATTTGCACTTATTCTCATAGAAATCAGGCCTGATAAAGACACTTTTGCTGTGCATGCTCTCTGGTTTTTGTGGCACTGGCATCCCATTCTGTGACTAAAGCAGCCTCTATTTAATAGCATAATAACCATTTGCACTTATTCTCATAGAAATCAGGCCTGATAAAGACACTTTTGCTGTGCATGCTCTCTGGTTTTTGTGGCACTGGCATCCCATTCTGTGACTAAAGCAGCCTCTATTTAATAGCATAATAACCATTTGCACTTATTCTCATAGAAATCAGGCCTGATAAAGACACTTTTGCTGTGCATGCTCTCTGGTTTTTGTGGCACTGGCATCCCATTCTGTGACTAAAGCAGCCTCTATTTAATAGCATAATAACCATTTGCACTTATTCTCATAGAAATCAGGCCTGATAAAGACACTTTTGCTGTGCATGCTCTCTGGTTTTTGTGGCACTGGCATCCCATTCTGTGACTAAAGCAGCCTCTATTTAATAGCATAATAACCATTTGCACTTATTCTCATAGAAATCAGGCCTGATAAAGACACTTTTGCTGTGCATGCTCTCTGGTTTTTGTGGCACTGGCATCCCATTCTGTGACTAAAGCAGCCTCTATTTAATAGCATAATAAACATTTGCACTTATTCTCATAGAAATCAGGCCTGATAAAGACACTTTTGCTGTGCATGCTCTCTGGTTTTTGTGGCACTGGCATCCCATTCTGTGACTAAAGCAGCCTCTATTTAATAGCATAATAAACATTTGCACTTATTCTCATAGAAATCAGGCCTGATAAAGACACTTTTGCTGGCCAAAGCCCTACTGGACCCTGCCAGGTCCATTCCTGCCCAGGGCATCCCATTCTGTGACTAAAGCAGCCTCTGTTTAAGACCATATAAGCATTTGCTCTTATTATATTTATATTATAAGACACTTTTGCTGGGCATAGGCTTACTGCTGCCTGCCAGGTGCACTTCTGTTGAGGCATCCCATTCTGTAACATAGCATACCCCTCTTTATTTACACTAAGCAGCTCTCTTATTTACACTAAGCAGGCCTGTTGGAGGCTGAGTGTTACTGCTCACTTTTGGTGTGCATTATATTCTGTTTTATATAGACCCACTGCTGCCTGGGGGTTCTTAAAATATCACCTACTACCACGCCAGTTAGACTATGTCGGGCAGACAAGTGCCTGGAAGTGAAAAGAGGAGTGGCAGAGGCCAAGATTCCGCAGGCAGAGCTCGCATCAGACTGGGGGCCAGTAGCAGCAGGAGTCACGCTGAGAGACCTAATCTGCCAGTATCTGCTAGCGGTCGGGTCTCCACCAGTAACGCATCTGCCGTGGTAGATTGGCTGACGCGCTCATCAACAACATCATCACAACTTACATCTGAGACCCCCAGTCTAGGGTCGGTAGGTTCCTCTGACACAACCCTGAGTTGGCATGCCCCGAGAGCAGTCCCTGTCCTCCCATTGCCTCTGTCCTACGCCGTTCCCTCCCCCAGCGACGTATCCTATGCTTTGGGTTCAGCTCCACTCTTTAGTGAGGAGGACGATCAGATACAGGAGGACAGTCAGCAGCTACTGCCCAGCCAAGAAATGGAGGTGGCTTCTTTAGCTAGGCAGACAAATAGTGATGTGGACAGTGTCGTGGGTGCTGCGAGCGTTCCAGCTCCTGCGCCAGACACTGTTGACGAATCCACGAACATCAGTGACGTACAGCCACAACCCGGTGATGATGATGATGATGACGATGAAGCCGATCGCACTTGGGAGCCGGGTGATGAAGGGGCTTCATCGTCATCATCAGGAGAAGAGGGGCGCAGGTTGCCCCGGAGTCAGCAGCTGAGGCAGCAAGGTGGTAGCAGTCAGCATGGGGGCACAATTCCAAAGGCTGGAGCCGGCCGGGGCCGGGGCCGGGGTAGAGCACCTGCTGTGCGGCAGTCTACCTTATCGGGAGGTAGTGGAGCAGGGGTTCCTGGAGTTGGCAACAGCAGCAGTGAATCAGTGAGGCCAGGGGGTGGGAAAAGTAGCTACTCGGCAGTGTGGCAGTTTTTCCTGAGGCATCCGCAGGAGGGTAACATGGCCACATGCAAGATATGTAGGCAAAAGGTGAAGCGTGGCCAGGGTCCAAATGTTGGCACCACGGCCCTGCGTCAACATATGATGCGTCACCATAAAACGACCTGGGAGAACCGAGGCTCCCAAGGGGTGGTCCAGTCTGCTTCCTCACCAAGTGAGCTCCCAATTTCTGCCAGCCAAGGCTCCAGCACCTCAGCCGAAGGCAGCTGTGCGTCACACCCATCCTCTGTCGCTCCTGCTCCTCCTCCTCCTCCTCCAAGTCATGCATCCCGCCAGCAATCCATCAGCGAAGCCATGTCCAAGAGACAGCAGTATGCGCCCACTCATCCTACGGCGCAGAAGCTGAATGTGCTCCTGTCCAAGTTGCTGGTGCTGCAGTCGCTCCCTTTTCAGGTGGTGGAATCTGCACCTTTCAGAGAACTGATGGCTTGTGCCGAGCCGAGGTGGAGAGTCCCAAGCCGTCATTTCTTTGCCAAGAAGGCAGTACCAGCGCTGCACACTTTTGTTGAACAGAAGGTGGGCCAGTCCTTGAGCCTGTCGGTGTGTAGCAAAATACATGGCAGCGCCGACATCTGGAGCTGTAACTACGGTCAGGGGCAGTACATGTCGTTTACGGCCCACTGGGTGAATGTGGTCCCTTTGCAGCAGCAACTTGGACAGGTCACGCCGCTTCGGCCTCCGCGCTCTCTGCCCATTGGGCCTGTGACACCGTGCGACTCGGCCTCCTCATCCTCCGCCATCTCCTCACCCTCCACTGTAGGCTCAAGTCTCAGTGCCCCTCCAGTCTACCATGTGTGCAGGGCACGGAGGTGTCACGCAGTGCTTCACATGGTTTGTCTTGGCGAACGGAGTCACACAGGGGAGGAACTGCTTAAATGTATTCATCAGGAAATCCAAACATGGCTTACTCCGAGAAAACTTAAAATGGGAATCATGGTTACCGACAATGGGAAGAACATTTTGTCTGCGCTGCGCCAAGGAAGCCTGACCCATGCCCCCTGCATGGCTCACGTCTTCAATCTGGTTGTCAAGCGGTTTCTGAAGTGTTCCCCCCATCTGCAGGACATCCTAACAACTTCACGGAAACTTTGCATGCACTTCAGCCACTCCTACACCGCCAAACACACCCTTCTTGAGCTACAGCGTCAGAATGGTATCCCCCAACATAGTCTGATTTGCGATGTTTCCACCCGTTGGAATTCCACCCTTCACATGTTGGACCGATTATATGAACAGAGAAAAGCCATCACGGATTTCCTGATGATCCAAGCAGATAGGGGGACTCCCCTGTGTAACTTCAATGTCAACCAGTGGCAGCTCATACGTGACACCTGCCGTTTGCTCAGGCCCTTTGAGGAAGCCACTTTATTTGTCAGTCGGCAGGATTACGGGATGAACGACGTGATTCCACTGCTTCATGTACTACAGCACATGTTGGAAACCATGGCTGGTCAGGGCACTGGAGACATGGCGTTTACATCTTACGGCCACATGAACCCCGTTGGAGCTGAACTGGAGGAGGAGGAGGAGGAAGAGGAGGAGGAGGAGTTGCCCAGCGAAACACAGTTTAGGCTTGGCGAAATGGCTGGTTTATCTAGTCAGCGGACAGGAGAGGAGGAGCAGGAGCAGCCAGAGGAGCTAGAGGTTTTTGAGGAAGGAGAGACAGAGGACCCGGGCACACCGTGGCAGTATGCAGTGGAGATGGAGACAGGTAGTCCATCCGAGTCACTTGCGCAAATGGCACGAAGCATGCTCACATGCTTGCGTAGTGACCCCAGAATTGTTTCCATCTGTCGGCGGGATGACTTCTGGCTGTCCACCTTATTGGACCCTCGCTTCCGGCACAAAATGGGGGCATTTTTTAAACCCACCGAGAGGGAGGACAAACTCAACTACTACAAAGACATTCTACGTAGGCAGTTGGCCGATGCCTATCTGCGCCATGGTCCATACTCTCGCAGGTCTGACTCGAGGGGACCTCTGCGCTCACCTTCCACTGCCATGGCCGCTGGGGGGGTTGGCAGCAGCAGCAGCAGAAGCTCCATCAGCAGCAGCAGCCTCAGTCTTCAGTCGCTAATGAGTAGCTTTCTACACCCGCATAGTGAGGCTACTCATGAGCAGCAGGAAGACCTGGAGCAGGACCTGAACCAGCAGGTCATGTCATACTTTGACATGACCATGCCAACACACCTTGAGGATCCGCTGGACTTCTGGGCAGCCAAACTTGATTTGTGGCCGCAACTAGCAGAGTTTGCCCTGGAAAAGCTGTCCTGCCCGGCAAGTAGCGTGCCATCTGAGCGGGTGTTTAGTGCGGCGGGGGCCATAGTTACGGCGAGGAGAACTCGTCTGTCAACTAAAAATGTGGAGAGACTCACCTTTGTCAAAATGAATCAGGGATGGATCAGCCAGGATTTCCACCCACCAATGCCTGATGCATGCGACTAGATTCAGCATGGTGCCACGTTTTACACTTTACAAATGGTGCAAAACATATTTATGTCTTTAGGCCATTTTTTGGGCTCCTGCTGCTGCTACTGCCAACTTCTGCCAACTCCAGGGTGTGATTCATCCAATTTTTGGGCTCCTGAAGCCAACTCCAGTGTATATTTGGGCTCCTGCTGCTACTACTGTCAACTCCTGCCAACTCCAGGGTGTGATTCATCCAATTTTTGGGCTCCTGAGGCCAACTCCAGTGTATATTTGGGCTCCTGCTGCTGCTACTGTCAACTTCTGCCAACTCCAGGGTGTGATTCATCCAATTTTTGGGCTCCTGAAGCCAACTCCAGTGTATATTTGGGCTCCTGCTGCTGCTACTGTCAACTCCTGCCAACTCCAGGGTGTGATTCATCCAATTTTTGGGCTCCTGAGGCCAACTCCAGTGTATATTTGGGCTCCTGCTGCTGCTGCTGCTGCCAACTTCTGCCAACTCCAGGGTGTGATTCATCCAATTTTTGGGCTCCTGAAGCCAACTCCAGTGTATATTTGGGCTCCTGCTGCTGCTGCCAACTTCTGCCAACTCCAGGGTGTGATTCATCCAATTTTTGGGCTCCTGAGGCCAACTCCAGTGTATATTTGGGCTCCTTCTGCCCCTCATAGTGATGCCACTTCAACTCTCTGCAATTGTGCCGCTCTGCGATTCTATTAGCGATGCCTCTGATCTGCATGTGATATTTCTTCAAAGTATTATTTAACAAACCCAGCACGCATCCTGTGCGTGTTACAGCAAGGCTGAATGGTTTACAACCCTATTGAGGCTGTAGGAGGCTCAGAAATAGCCGTTTTTAATAGCGATTCGTCGCGAATTTATTCGGGTCGAAACGATTTTTGTCGGAAAATTCGGCGAATCAGTCGAATCGAATTTTTCAAAAGTTCGCTCATCTCTACTTACGATCAAAACGTAAAACTTAGGTTAATTGGATGTGTTCAGGTGTGATTCAGAGAAACCTCTAAACGCGTTTTAAAAGAAAGCCACAGCCGACACCTTTTAGCAGCCGGATTGCTGTTCGTGAACAGGTTTTTTGGCTATGTGGAGGAGTCTGCGCGTCTTGTGCTCCAATGAACTGCATGTATCAGCATGGCCGAGGCCATAAATTGTATGGCAATGCATACCTGATTCATGTATGCCTTATAAAAGCATTTTAATGTGGACCTTAATTAGTCCTTTGCATGTAAACCTTTATTTTGCAATATATTTGCGTTAATTAAAGAAACTTATGTCCTTTGTTATTTATTTTAAAATTGAGGTACTAGAATAATATTTTTAGATTGCATTTATTGGTGTAGTTGTTTACCTTTGCTTTGTTTAATTATTTAAGCACATCTTTGGTCAGATGCATCACACTTACTGAGGAGAGGAGAGCGGGATAAAGTGCAGGATGTGGGTTACTGCTGTATTTTGCACAGACACAGCAGAGCTGGGGGCATGGAAAGGTCAGAAATCAAAGAATCCAGAGCAACACAGTCACAAGGCCCTTTCTGTTTGCAGGCTGCCCGATAATACCTGAGCCGCCATCTTGGCTGTTTCTAGGCTCATAACATGCAGAAGTTGCTGGTTGTTTTTTAATATTTGTGAGCAATCTGTATGTAGAGGGTGTGGGTAACCACACAAAAAATTTAAAGTTGTACCATTTGAAGCATAAATATTAAAATTAAATGCACAAGTAAAAAATGCAAGTTAACTAAAAATTAAACAAAGTAAGATTTACTTATGCAAATGCATTCATTAATGGTTGGTTACTACAAAATGAATGAAATAAAGAAAAATAAAAGACCAAATATTTAGAATGCACTTTAATGAGGTAAGTTTGTAGTGCGGAGCCGCAAGATCAGAAGGATTTACGTCCAGACAAAAAAGGAAAAAGGGCAAAACCAATGTTGCAACCTGAGAAATGAAACGGAAAATTCAGGATGGAAACTGACATAGGTCTGATTCCCGAACCGAACGGACGTACATTTTAGGATAGAAACGTATTTGCTTATTGAATCACTCGCAAGTTCATACGAACGCACGAGCGGACGTGAAAAATAGGATGATCGTGAGCCAAATCCAAGCTGTTACATGTTTCTTTGAATCAACCCAATAGTATGTAAGGCTGAATATAAACTTTAGTCCATCCAGTTCAGTCTGTTTATCTCCTTCCAGTGGTCTAGTAGCCATAGCTGGAAATGTTATTACATGCAAGGAAGGCATCCAGGCCACTTTTGAAGGTTTTTACTGTATCCTTCATTACTAACTCCTCTGTCAGCGAGTTCCATAGTTTCACTGCTCTTACAGAGAAGAATCCCCTCCCCTATGGTTACACTCTGGGGTATCAATAGATTGTTGGACAGATCTCTGTATTGACCCCGAATATATTTAAACATAGTTATTAGATTACCCCTCAGGCGTCTCTTTTCCAAACTAAATAAACCTAACTTTTACAATCACAGTTGCTAAGCACCAATCCCTCGGAACAGCCCCTGTAATTATAGAATCTACAAATATTGGATATAATGGCTTGTCTATTATTGTAAATAACTCCCTTAAAACACGAGGATGTATGCCATCTGGTCCAGGGGGTTTCTCAAATTTTATCTGCTTGAGACGGTGCTGCACTTCCTCCTTGGTTAGACCAATGACATTTAATAGAGGGTTTGGGTTATTGCCCTGCATTACACATTCTTTTGTGAATATTGAAGCAAAGAATATGTTTAGTAAATAAGCTTTCTCCTCATTCCCCTCTATAGGTGTCTTCTTGCTTTTCAGGCAGCCCACACTCTCAGGTTTATATTTTTTACTGTTTATGTAGCTAAAGAATGATTTGGGGTTAGTTTTACTCTCTTTGGCAATCAGTCTTTCTGTCTCCAGCTTTACTGCCCTTATCTGTTGTTTACATCATTTATTTTCTTCATTATAGTTTTTTAACGCTTCCACTGTCCCTTCCTGCTTTAAACGTTTAAATGCCTTTTTGTTGTTGTTTATTGTCCACCTAACCTTTTTGTTTAGCCAGTTTACACATGTTTCTAACCGTTTTATTCCTGTAAGGTATATATCTATCACAATGAAAACTGAGGATTTCTTTGAAAGTTTTCTATTTACTGTCTTGTTTTTATGGACATTTTCCCAGTCAATGCAGTTTGGGGCATCTCCAAGCTGGTCAAACTTGGCATTTTCGAAAATCTATGTTTTTGTGGCTCCATGATAAGGCACTCCTCCAACCTTTTAGTCATCCTCTCCTCCAGAACAGATGCAAGCTCCCCATTGAGGTGCAGCGCATCCCTGCCAAAGAACCTGTAGCCCACTGTGAAGTCAGTTCTCCAAGAACCCAAAAAC